>JAGGCT020000235.1:0-10000 GCA_017654935.2 Phymorhynchus buccinoides | reverse complement strand
ATATGTGAACGAAATCTTCTTCTCCTTCTTCGTTTTTCTTCTTCTTATTTCTTTTTCTTGGTCTCCTCCTCCTTCTTCTTCTTCTTATTCTTCTTCTCCTTCTTCTTAACTTCTTCTTCTTACAAATTCCTCTTATTCTTCTTATTCTTCTTCTTCTTCTTCTTCTTTCTTCTTCTTCTTCTTCTTCGATCAATCAGACAGTTTCCTGTAAATTATGAGCGCAGATGCGTCATGCTGCAGGTATGCACCTAACTAAGAAATGGTTAGGACCAGCATGTCCGTCTTCGGTTGGAGAAAATCTTTTTATCGTTTCTTTTCTTCCTTTTCTTAAGGTAAGAGAATGGACCAGTAGTGAGTGAGAAACACAGTAGATGACAGAAAGCAAGGGGGAAAGGCAGAGCTTTTTATAGTTTTTCCTTTCCTCCTTTTCTTAAGGTAAGAGAATGGACCCGTAGTGAGTGAGAAAGAGAAAACAGTAAGATGACAGAAAGCAAGGGGGAAAGGCAGAGCTTTTTATAGTTTCCTTTCCTCCTTTTCTTAAGGTAAGAGAATGGACCAGTAGTGAGTGAGAAACACAGTAGATGACAGAAAGCAAGAAGGAAAGGCAGAGCTTTTTATAGTTTCCTTTCCTCCTTTTCTTAAGGTAAGAGAATGCACCAGTAGTGAGTGAGAAACACAGTAGATGACAGAAAGCAAAGGGGGAAAGGCAGAGCTTTTTATAGTTTCCTTTCCTCCTTTTCTTAAGGTAAGAGAATGGACCGGTAGTGAGTGAGAAAACACAGTAGATGACAGAAAGCAAGGGGGGAAAGGCAGAGCTTTTTATAGTTTCCTTTCCTCCTTTTCTTAAGGTAAGAGAATGGACCAGTAGTGAGTGAAACACAGTAGATGACAGAAAGCAAGGGGAAAGGCAGAGCTTTTTATCGTTTCCTTTTCCTCCTTTTTTTAAGGTAAGAGAATGGACCAGTAGTGAGAAAACACAGTAGATGACAGAAAGCAAGGGGGAAAGGCAGAGCTTTTTATAGTTTCCTTTCCTCCTTTTCTTAAGGTAAGAGAATGGACCAGTAGTGAGTGAGTGAAAAGACAGTAGATGACAGTAAGCAAGGGGGAAAAGGCAGAGCTTTTTTATAGTTTCTTTTTCTTTCCCCTCCTTTTCTTAAGGTAAGAGAATGGACCAGTAGTGAGTGAGAACACACAGTAGATGACAGAAAGCAAGGGGGAAAGGCAGAGCTTTTTATAGTTTCCTTTCCTCCTTTTCCTTAAGGTAAGAGAATGGACCAGTAGTGAGTGAGAAAGACAGTAGATGACAGAAAGCAGGGGGAAGAGGCAGAGCTTTTTTAGGCAGAGTTTTTTATTCCTGTTTCCTTTCCTCCTTTTTTTAACAGGTAAGAGAATGGACCAGTAGTGAGAAAAGACAGTAGATGACAGAAAGCAAAGGGGGAAAAGGCAGAGCTTTTTATAGTTTTCCTTTCCTCCTTTTCTTAAGGTATCCGAGCCTGGACCTTAGGTTCCGTGAGTGAGAAAACACAGTAGATGACAGAAAAGCAAGGGGGAAAGGCAGATGCTTTTTATAGTTTCCTTTCCTCCTTTTCTTAAGGTAAGAGAATGGACAGTAGTGAGAAAACACAGTAGATGATAGAAAGCAAAGGGGTAAAGGCAGAGCTTTTTATAGTTTCCTTTCCTCCTTTTCTTAAGGTAAGAGAATGGACCAGTAGTCTTAGAGTGACGTCAAAAGACAGTAGATGACCGAAAGCAAGGGGAAAAGGCAATCGCTTTTTATAGTTTCCTTTCCTCCTTTTCTTAAGGTAAGAGAATGGACCAGTAGTGAGTGAGAAAACACAGTAGATGACAGAAAGCAAAGGGGGAAAGGCAGAGCTTTTTATAGTTTCCTTTCCTCCTTTTTTTAAGGTAAGAGGATGGACCATTAGTGAGTGAGAAAGACAGTAGATGACAGAAAGCAAGGGGGAAAGGACAGATCTTTTTATAGTCTTCCTTTCCACACCCTCCTTTTCCCCTTTTTTTTTAGTAAGAGAATGGAACGGTAGTGAGTGAGAAAGACAGTAGGTGACAGAAAGGAAAGGGAAAAGGCAGAGCCAAAGAGAGTGACAGATTAGAGGGAAGCTACACGCACAGAACTTCCAGAGGGTGGGGGAACTATATGTACAAAAGGACCCCGGTATCCCCACTGGGATGGTGAACGAAATGTAAAGCAATTCGTTGAAGGATGCATCAGTCACAAAAAAAGAATCATGCCTGCAGTAAGCATATATTTTATTTATTTATTAAGGAGATTTCTATAGTGCATACCTTTAAGCTCCATGCGCTTTCATTTTGTCGTTTACCTCAGAAAGTAGATTTTTTAATACAATAAAAAGTAGTACCGTAAATTATTTAACTATTTATAATTGTATACTTACGTCATATTTACTATAAAAAAAAAGGTTTTGAACAAAAATTAACAAAACTTTGTGGACTTTAAGAACACCATTCTAGACAAACAAATTTGAAATTTTGAGTGAGTCAGAAAAAAAAAGTTCCCATACAGACACACGCATAAAGATTTAATTTCTCATTTTGAGATATTAAAAATTTGTTGAAGTTGAAGTTGAAGAGGGAAAAGAAGAGAAACCCAAAGAAGGAAGGAAGGAAAGGAAGAAGAGAGGGGTGCTAAAGAAGGCAGACAGACAGACAGACAAGTACAACAAACTAAACTGGCTGGAAGTTTATTGGATTTTTTTTTTTAAAAAGCCCAAATAGCCAAACACGCGCCAGCGAACGCACAGAGAGAAGGGGAAGAGAGAAACAGAGAGATCAGACAGACAGAGACATAGAGATGACAGGACGAGAGACAGAGAGAGGCACAGAGAGGGACAGAGACAGAGAGACAGACAGACAGACAGAGACAGAGAGATGACAGACAGATAAACAGAGCGAACTAAAAGAGAAAATGAAAGAGAGAGGAGAAAGAAAATGAGTGAAAGACAAAGACAAGAGAAGAGAAGAGAGTGAAAGAGAGTGAGCGAGAGAGAGAGACAGACAAACAGACGGACAGACCAAACAAACAAACAGACAAACAAACAGACAGACAGATAAACAAATAAATAGACACGACAGAAAGACAAACGACAGATGACAAACGAAAGAGAGAGAGGCAGTACAGACAAACAAACCAGACCGACACAGAGACAGAGGTTAATCCTGGTACAATATTGGGCTAAACTCGACAAGAGGCCTTGCAGGACATTGGGATTAAATGTTCCTTTGTCGTGAGCTCCTGTCACGGCCTACTGAAGTTTGTTGGTCTGGAATTAGAACAAGCTAGTAGGAGGGAGGGGGGAGGTGGAACCAAAGACAAAAAGGTGCCAATGTGTGTGTGTGTGATGTGTGCGTGGCGTGTGTGTGTGTGTGTGTGTGTGTCGTGTTGTGTGTGTTGTGCTGTGCGTGCGCGCGTTTGCGCAGGTGTGTGTATGTGCATGTGTGTTGTGAAGTTTTGTCTAGGAAATACGGTATGAGTAAGTAGGTGCGCGTAACCAAAAAACAAAAGAGGTGCCACTAATGTCTGATATTCGGCGTGTGTTTGTGGTTGTGTATGGGTAGTGCGTGCGTGCGGGACACACACACACACATTCACACGAACGCACACACTCACACACAACACATACACACATACAGTATAGTACATCCATATCACACACACGTCCATGTCACGTACACACACACACGCACACACACACGCCAGGCACACACGCATACACACGCACAACACACACACACACACAGCACACACACACCACAAACACACACACAAACACACACACACACATGTGTGCACATACATGCACGTACACACACACGCACGTACACACACAACCCGGACACAAACACACAAAAACCGCACACAAAACCACACACACACACACACAACACACGTGCACACACACACACACACAAACTAACAAACCCTAGGCATAATGCAATACAACTGATAATTTGTGTATACTTGCGTTTCGTGCGTGCATGCTTGTGTTGTGCATATATGTGATATGTGTGTGCGTGTGCGTGTGTCTGTGTGTGGTGTGTTGTGTGTGTGTGTGTGTATGTGTGTGTGTGTGTGGTGTGTGTATTGTTTCAGGGAACACATATCGAGGCTACGAAAGTTGCGAACGGCTTACAAGTTTGAGTCTACAGCTAATATCGGTCAGTCTCTCTATCTGTCTGTCTGTCTCTCTCTTATCCCTATCTCTTCCTCTCTGTCTCTATATCTCTGTCATTTGTATGTATAGACTGTCGTCTCTCTCTATCTGGTCTCTGTCTGTCTTTGTTCCTCCTGTTTTTTCCGTCGGTTCTGTCTCTGTATCACTCAGCCTGCCTGCACCGTCTGTCTGTCTGTTTCTTCATTTCACCCACTGTCTCTTTCCCTACAAACACA
Organism: Phymorhynchus buccinoides; assembly: GCA_017654935.2. Taxonomy (NCBI): domain Eukaryota; kingdom Metazoa; phylum Mollusca; class Gastropoda; order Neogastropoda; family Raphitomidae; genus Phymorhynchus; species Phymorhynchus buccinoides. The sequence continues at coordinate 5,574 of JAGGCT020000235.1, read as the reverse complement.
CAAACACTCTCTCTCTCTCTCTCTCTCTCTCTCTCTCTCTTCTCTCTCTCTCTCCTCTCTCTCTCTCTCTCTCTCTCTCTCTTCTCTCCTCTCCCTCTCTCTCGTCTTCGTCCTTCTGTTGTGTTTATCGAGACCTATATAATTATCGTGCTTGTCTCTCAATTATTCCCACTGTCATTTTCTCCAACACCCCTTTTCCCCCCACGCCCTCTCTCCCTACCAATTCGACCACACCAGTACCCAGCCTCTTTTCGTCTTCTTCTTCTACTTCTTCTTCTTCTTCCGAGCAACTCGCCGTCAGTTTTCCTGTTTATAGGAGGCTATTGATGCGTTTATTCAGACGTTATGCGCCTAAACTAACAAATAAAATAGGGACCAGGCAGGTCCGCCTTTTGCGCGAGAAGATCGTGAAAGCGTTTCTCGAAAACAATACAAAAAGGCAGGAGAATGGACCAGTAAGGCAGGAAGATAGATAGTAGATGACAGTAAGCAAAAGGGAACAGGCAGGAGGAGAATGGACCAGGTAAAGACAGAAGCGGAGTAGATGACGGTAAGCAAAGGGGAAAAGACAGGAGAATGGACCAGTAAGCTAGACAAGATAGCAGATGACAGCAAGCAAAAAGGAAAAGGCAGGAGAATGGACCAGTAAGACGGAAAGACAGCAGATGCCAGTAAAGCCAAGGGGAACGACAGCGAGACTGGACCAGTAAGACAGAAAGACAGTAGATGACAATAAGCAAAGGGAAAAGACAAGAGAATGTGACCGGTAAGTCAGAAAAGATAGTAGATGACAGTCAAGCAAAGGGGAAAAGGCAGGAGAATGGACCCGTAAGACAGAAGGATAAGCAGATGAAAGTAAGCAAAGGGAAAAGGACAGGTAGAATGGACCAGTAAGACAGAAAGACAGGTAGATGACAGTACGCAAAGGGGAAAAGGCAGGAGAAGGGACCAGTAAGACAGTAAGACAGTAGATGACAGCAAGCAAAGGGGAAAGACAGAGACTGAACCAGTATAGCAGAAAGACATGAGATGACATTACGCACACAAGGGAAAAGGCAGGAGACTGAATCAGAACGAAAGAGAAAGATAGTAGATGGACAGTAAGCAAAGGGAAAAGAGATGAGCAAAGAGAAGGACAGATTAGAGAAAGTTACAAGCGCAGAAACTCAAGAAGGTGGGGATACTAAGGTGAAAAATTACACGCGTTATGCCTATTTTTAGTATGGGACTATGACTTCCAATTAGCCGTAGAGGCATCCGATATTCCGGGTCTAAAAATTTATTTTCATTCAAATGCCTTGCCCAGGGTACTCACCACACTTTTTCTTAACCAAAAAGAGGGGACTGTATGATTAGCTGAGGTTGGGGGGAGGTCCATAAAGTGCCCATTGCACTTAGCACACGTTAAACACAGTGGCAACGAAAAAGTTGACATTTAGTCAAAGATACAACCACCCACCCTTTCCTTCCTCATCAATCACACAAAAAAAATCGCATGCAAAAAAACAAAAACAAAAAATGGGTGGCGCGCCTCTGGCTGCCTGCCCCCCCCCCTGCACGCTCTCTCCAGGTGAGAGCAACCAGAATTTTACAGAGACGCCTTTGTGACTATAAAGTACCTAATACCTAAAGGGCAACCCATCCCCATGGTTGCAGTACTTTCTAGTTTGAGAGTGAGGATCGCAAAAGTGTAAACTGTACCATGATCTTTCCATTACTGTTTCGATAAATCACTTGTTATCAAGCTCTCACTTTATTGCCAGTGGCTCAAACGTCAGGCTAGGTGTCAAAACCAATGACGAAAGCCACTTGAGTAAATGTGCAAGTAAAATATATACAAAGTGAAAAGTACACTCTAAGGGGGCCGGACAACAGAGGGTGTTCAGAGGAAGAATCCCCCCTCAATCAAGCATTTCTGCCCTGAAACTCCTCACACTCTATGGAGAGCCGGACAACAGAAGGTCTTCAGAGAAGAAATCCCCTTGAATCAAGCGTTTCTGCCTTGAACTCCTTACACTCCAAGGGGGCCGGACAACAGAGGGTGTTCAGAGAAGACGCTCCCCTCAAGCCATCGTTTCTGCCCTGAAATCCTTACACTCTAAGGGGGGCCGGATAACAGAGGGTGTTCAGAGAAGAATGCCCCACTCAATCAAGCGTGTCGGCCCTGAACTCCTTACACTCTAAGGGGGCCGTACAACAGAGGGTCTTCACAGAAGAAGCCCCCCTCAATCAAGCGTTTCGGCCCTGAACTCCTTACACTTAAGGGGGCCGACAACAGAGGGTCTTCGTCAGAGAAGAAGCCCCCCTCAAATCCATCGTTTCTGCCTCTAAAATATTACACTCTAAGTGGCCGGACCACAGAGGGCTTCAGATGAAGAAGCCCCCCTCAATCCTTCGTTTCGCCTGAACTCCTTTACACTCTACGGAGAGCCGGACCACAGGGGGTGTTAAGAGAAGAAGCCCCCCTCAACCCATCGTTCTATGCCCTGAACTCCTCACACTCTAAGGGGGCCGGACAACAGAGGGTGTTCAGAGAAGAAGCCCCCCTCAATCCAGCGTTTCTGCCTTGAACTCCTTACACTCTAAGGGGGCCGGACATTAGGTGTTCAGAGAAGAAGCCCCCCTCAATCCAGCGTTTAGGCCCTGAACTCCTCACACTCTAAGGGGGCCGGACAACAGAGGGTGTTCAGAGAAGAAGCCCCCCTCAATCAAGTGTTTAGGCCCTGAACTCATTACACTCTAAGGGGGCCGGGCAACAGAGGGTTGTCAGAGAAGAAGCCCCCCTCAATCCATCGTTTCTGCCCTGAAACTCCTTACACTGTAAGGGGGCCGGAAACAACAGAGGGTGTTCAGAGAAGAAGCCCCCCTACAATCCATCGTTTCTGCCATGAACTCCTCACATCCTAGGGGGCCGGACAACAGAGGGTGTTCAGAGAAGAAGCCCCCCTCGCATCCATCGTTTCTGCCCTGAACTCCTTACTCACACTAAGGGGTCCGGACAACAGAGGGTCGTCAGAGAAGAAGCCCCCCTCAATCCATCGTTTCTGCCATGAACTCCTCACACTCTAAGGGGCCGGACAACAGAGGGTGTTCAGAGAAGAATCACCCCCCTCAATCAAGCATTTCTGCCCTGAACTCCTCACACTCTAAGGGGGCAGGACAACAGAGGGTGTTCAGAGAAGAATCCCCCCTCAATCCATCATTTCTGCCCTGAACTCCTCACACTCTAAGGGGGCCGGACAACAGAGGGTGTTCAGAGAAGAAGCTCCCCTCAATCCAGCGTTTCTGCCCTGAACTCCTTACACTCTAAGGGGCGCCGGACAACATTAGGTGTCTCAGAGAAGAAGCCACACTCAATCCATCGTTTCTGCCCGTGAACTCCTTACACTCTAAGGGGGGACGGACCACAGGGGGTGTTCAGAGAAGAAGCCCCCCTCAATCAAGTGTTTTGGGCCTGAACTCCTGACACTCTAAGGGGGCCGGACAACATTAGGGTGTTCAGAGAAGAAGCCCCCCTCAATCAAGCGTTTATGCCCTGAACTCCTTACACTCTGAGGAGGCCGGACAACAGAGGGTGTTCAGAGAAGAATCCCCCCTCAATCAAGCATTTCTGCCCTGAACTCCTCACACTCTAAGGGGACCGGACAACAGAGGGTGTTCAGAGAAGAATCCCCCCTCAATCAAGCATTTCTGCCCTGAACTCCTCACACTCTAAGGGGACCGGACAACAGAGGGTGTTCAGAGAAGAATCCCCCCTCAACCAAGCATTTATGCCCTGAACTCCTCACACTCTAAGGGGGCCGGACAACAGAGGGTGTTCAGAGAAGAAGCCCCCCTCAATCCATCGTTTCTGCCCTGAACTCTTACACTCTAAGGGGGCCGGTGTGGCATTCTCAAAATGGAATTGTTCTCAACATGTCTTGCGCATGTGCGAAGAGCTGGGGATAGGGTTAGGGAATAGGGTTAGGGAATAGGGTTAGGGATAGGTTCAGGGTTAGGGTTAGGAATAGGTTGTAGGGATAGGCTTAGGGTCAATTTATTGTCGAATACACAAAAGATAAAAATTTGATGATACGTCATTTGATCGATTTCGCAACATGCGCAGACATGTTGAGAACAAAACCATTTTGAGAATGCCACACCGGGCCGCCGCACTACAGGGCAAGACTCCCTGGTTGTTCAGAATAACCAACTAATTATTTGGGGGGGGGGGGGGGGGGGGGGGGGGGGGGGGAATAAACCAAGCAGCGCAATCACTTGCCGTGTTCACTATTGCCATGGACAACAAGACATACGGTGTTGAAGATTGTCATTGTTTCGTTTGGCAGCAGTCGCTGGGGACTGAAGACCTGAAGTCCAAAAGAGAGAGAGAGAGAGAGAGAGAGATAGAGAGGAGACGAGGAGAGGGGATAGAGAGAGAGAGAAGATGGAGAGGAGAGAGACAGAGACACAGAGAACAGAGAGACAGAGAGACATAGAGACACTGAGACAGAGACACAAAGAAAGACTGAGATAGAGCAGACAGAGAAAGAGTCAGAGAGACGAAAGACAGAAAGATTGAAATAATGTGATTACAGAGAGAGATCGATGAGGATGTTGGAGAGAGAGAGAGAGAGAGAGACTGAGATACGAAAGACAGAGAGAGAGACAGAGACAGACAGACAGAGAGACAGAGAGAGACAGAGAGAGAGAGAGATGACCTGAAGATTGAAAAATGTGATTACAGAGAGAGGAGATGATGAGAGAGAGAGAGAGAGAGATGCGAGAGAGAGAATTTCACATACAATTTTGCTGACCAAGGCTTCTGCTCTCCAGGTTGGAGCAACACGAATTTCACAGAGACGTTTCTGTGACTATAAAACACCTACAATACCATGTCATAGGGGAAGTAAGGGGGTTACAAAAGGGAACAAGGGCGTCGCCGAGCGGCAGACAATCATGTCCGTCACCAGCAATGCCACGCACTTGCGACACCCCGTAGAGTGTAACATCCTCGACAAAAATGGAAGGGATTCTGTCTTCTAGTTTAACGAGATACAGCTTGAAGAAGAAACATATAGCGCAAAGAAGGAAATTTCGGTTTTCAAGGCACACTTCAAGGTCAAGGTTCCAGCATTGTGATAAGTTATGCTCGGATTGTTTTCTCCTCTAGGGTATACAGTACACACACAATCTGAAGGGCCCTCTGTCAATAGTACCAATGTGGAAAAAATAGGTTAAAACCCAATGTGTAGGGACCCCTACACTGCAAGGCTACTGATCGCGGACCTGAACCTTGACCTGATCGGTATGCCACCACACGAACGGGCATAAGCCAAAGTACCTTCATACCAAATGTGAAGGACTCTAAACACCAACGGTTGTGGGAGATTATGGCCCCTGAAAGATTTTCGGTTTTCAAGGTGTACGCCAAGGTCAAGGTAACGACGGCAAAATGTTTGCGGGAGCCTTCCTATCATGCGACACACCAGCACACAAATTTGACGTGATTCTGTAACCCGTTCGGAAGATATCCTTGGGACAGACAGAAGGAGAAAAAAATGACCTTCGATTTTCAGGCTCCAGCGATCTTTT
>JAGGCT020002358.1:0-25000 GCA_017654935.2 Phymorhynchus buccinoides | reverse complement strand
AGATGGATGGGGAGATAAATGGTTGTATGCATGTGCATGATGCGTGTGTTGTGTGTGTCACTGTGTGTATATTATATATGTGTGTGTGTGTGTGTGTGTGTGTGTGTGTGTGTGTGTGTGTGTGTGTGTGTGTGTGTGTGTGTGTGTGTGTGTGTGTGTGTGTGTGTGTGTGTGTGTGTGTGTGTGTGTGTGTGTGTGTGTGTGTGTGTGTGTGTGTCATGTGTGTGTGTGTGTGGTTGTGGGTGGGTGTGACCAAGAATTGTATGTGCGCAAAGTGTTTAAAATAGTCTCATATTTTATGTTTTGGCTTTTCTACATAGTATGTGTGGCAGTGTGACTGTTTTTGTTATTATGTCAAACTGATCTGGGTATCAATTTCTGGACTATGGTTAACAACATTAGTTGATTTTACTTCCCTTGATTTTGACTGTGAGTGTGACTATCACAAGTATCAGCTGTTTTACTTTTACAGTTTTACACAATTTTTAACTATCCACCTTATGTTCTCATCTTCCAATCTTTCCGTTTCATGAAAATAACCATAACCTTATATCCCTTTTTAGAACAAGACATAACGTTGCTTCTTAATAAACAGATTGCATTCATGTTGACAGTCTGCGAGTAGCCAGGTAGTTAACTGATCGCCTAAGTTTATGGAAGGAAGGAAAGATGAGAGAGATACAGAAATAGAGACAGAGACACAGAGAGAGAGAGAGAGAGAGAGAGAGAGAGAGAGAGAGAGAGAGAGAGAGAGAGAGAGAGAGAGACAGAGAGAGACACAGAGAAAGAAAGAGACTGGTTTAGAGAGAGGCTTAGAGAGAGAGAGAGAGAGAGAGAGAGAGAGAGAGAGAGAGAGAGAGAACATACAACAGAGAGACAACAATGCTCTTCGCGCAGAGAGATCGCGGTAGAGAGAGAGAGAGATTAGAGACTGAGAGAGAGATTGAGGGAGAGAGAGAGGCCTACTCGAGAGTTCCGGAGTGTCACCGGCTAGTCTGGATGAGAGAGAGAGAGAGAGAGAGAGAGCCTCAGAGAGAGAGAGAGAGATAGAGAGAGACAGAGAGACAGAGAGAGAAAGAGGGGAAGAGGAGAGAGAGAGAGAGAGAACTCAGAGAGAGAGAGAGAGAGAGAGAGAGAGAGAGAGAGAGAGAGAGAGAGAGAAACTGTCTCAAATGAAACTCTAATGTTCTGCTATTGAGGATAACTGAATAAGCACAAAATACAAAGCTTTTTTTCATCAGGTCCTCAGACAAAGCAAGCAAACAAACAATTAAATTCATAAGCAACAACACAACGTAAACTACAATCAAAACAGACTAAAGAAATCAGGAACATGCATGAAAAAAGTCACACATGTCAAACACGTCGTGTGCACATATGCACACACATGCATGCATGCATTCATACATACACACATTTGTATCCACATGTTATCTCAGACGAGTCAGAGAGAGAGGAGAGAGAGAGAGAGAGAGAGAGAGAGAGAGAGAGAGAGAGAGAGAGAGAGAGAGAGAGAGAGAGAGAGAGAGAGAGAGAGAGAGAGAGAGAGAGAGAGAGAGAGAGAGAGAGAGAGAGAGAGAGATTGAGGAGAGAGAGACAGAGAGAGAGCAAACCCAATGAGAGAGAGTGAGAGAGAGAGAGAGAAAACAGAGAAAGAGAGGAGAGAGAGAGAGCAGAGAGAGAGAGAGAGAGACAGAGAGCAGAGAGAGACACACATTTTTATCCACATGACTCAGAGAGAGAGAGAGAGAGAGAGAGAGAGAGAGAGAGAGAGAGAGAGAGAGAGAGAGAGAGAGAGAGAGAGAGAGAGAGAGAGAGAAAGAGTGAGAAAAGTGAAAAAGTGACATTATAACTAATATAAGACTCCCTCTCATAAGACCTACTTCTCTGAGACAGTGCCCCTTCTTTGTAAGTATTAAAATTACCTCCCTTATAAGATCCCTCCCTCATAAGACCTCATTTTGGATGATTTTTGAAGGTCTTATAAGGGAGGTTTCAGTTTCACTGTACAAGGTTTTATCGTGCACTCAGGTTTTAGATAATCACTTGCCATATTCGTATTTCAGAATTGGGTAAAGGTCAAAATTGCATAGTATTCCATTTCATCAAATAAATGTTTGAAGATGTTGTTAGTATTTGGTGTGTGTTTTATTGTTTACGGTAGTAGTCTAAAATGATAAAATCAGTAAAATAATGTCGGTCGCCAACGACGTGCTTTGACAAATAAAACATAAATATCATTAATATGCACATTTATGAAGCAACCAACTCTAACTTTGTCTAATGCGAAAACAATTTTATTTCAACGTACCTTACCCCCATCAACACTTCTCGCACTGGTGCATAGAAATTCAGAGACGTCACCTCACGTGCAGAAGTTTATCTGCGCCATCTATAAATAACACAACCAGGGACTGTAACTCCCGCAACTAACACAACACCACAAATAAAGTCCACAGTTGGAGAATCAGCATGAAGCGCAGCTTATTAGTCAAATAACGAACTCTTCTTATTCCAGATGAGTGTCACACAACTTAGGTAGATTAGTTGACTATCTGGGTGACTCTCCCGAAAGCTGGGTCATTGTGACCTATCTTATTTATTAAACAATAAAAAATCAAATAAAACAATGATATATCATTCATTTCTTTCTTTCCTGTAGAGCAACCACAGTCACTTCTGACTATTCTGTCGCTGTAACTTTAGGGGAATCTGCGGAAATGCACACTGAGGTACTACTGAGAAGAAAAAAAAAAATTGACAGTAGAAGAAGAGGACAGAAAGCCTGGCCCAGCCAGCCAGGTTCCGCTAATCGGCCCCTAACGTGATGCCGCGCCAAGCGAGAGAATGACCCAGCCAGCCAGGTCCCGCTAATCGGGCCCCAACGTGATGCCGCGCCACTGGGAAAAAGAGGGGGGGGGGGAGGAGAGAGAGAGAGAGGCGGGGGGGGGGGGGGGGGGGGGTGGGTAAAGTTATTGTGATTTGGAGACCCAGGACACGAAGGTGCCCAAGGTCCCCGCCTCAACAGCCTGCTCCGGGAGGTTGTTCCATGCCTTGATGGTGCGTGGCAGGAAACTGGCCTGTCTGTATTCTGCGGCTCTAGGCCTTAATATTTGTTTCCTTTAGCTCTGTATGTAACAAAACGTGCTTAATAAACAATTTTGTCTTGGAAAATGGGCATTTTCGGTGCTTAGTTTTGTTACATGCTCAACAGTCTTGCATAAGGTTTCTATTCAAGTTCATAAACCACAAAAGATTCTGCACACATTATGCATCAATCAATGAATCAATCAATATTTTTATTGTCCGTTTTACTGGAAATTCTTTTTGCAGCAATAAAACAATCAGCAAAACAACACAATAAAGACAGACATAGTATACAGAAAAGACCAAAAATGAAATATGTGACAATTTTAAATACTGTGCGCACATACAATTCTTGGTCACACACACACACACACACACACACACACACACACACACACACACACACACACACACACACACACACACACACACACACACACACACACACACACACACACACACACACACATTTATCACATTACACACACACGCGCGCACACACATACACACATACAACAGGTCCACGAATGGCTACTTTCGTTCATGTTATTGTCTTGTCACTCCACTGTCTCTGGACAACCCCCGATTTCCATGAACACACACACATACACACATACACACGTATGCACACACTCACGCATGCACACACGCGCACGCGCGCACACACGCACACGCACGCACGCACACACGCACACGCACGCACGCACGCACGCACGCACACACACACATACACACACACACACACGCACACACTCACGCACGCACACGCACACGCGCACACACACACGCACACGCACGCACGCACACGCACGCACGCACACACACACACACACACACACACACACACACACACACACACACACACACACACACACATGATCTTCATGGTTTGTGTGGTCACTGCTGTTGACCGTTGGACAGGCGGATGGCCGTGGGCAGGAAGGACTGAGTTCCTGTAGCGGTTGGTTCTGAAACTCAGGGACAGGAGGCGACTGCTGCACGACCGCCTGGACTGACACTGGGCCAGGACTTGATGAAGAGGGTGGCTGTCATCGCTCAGGATCTTGTTGAGCTTCCTCAGACAACACCTGTCGTAGTGGCTGGATACTGGTGTGATGTCCTTCTTTGAGATGTTCGATGCAGCTCGTGAAATGCGGTCTAACTTGGTAGAGTCAGCCTTCTTGGTGTTATTGAAGTAGCACACCTGATTGCATAGTGCAACACTTTCGACACTGACTGACAACTCTTACGTCTTCATTCTTGATGGTGAGTGGTTTGCAGTCCATTCTAGTTTGTTGTCAAGGTGTTGACTGACAACTGACCTCTACGGAAATCAATCCTAATTTCTTCTGTCTTTGTCAGTTCCAGGTAGTTTGCATTCCACCAAAGCTTTCACAGAAGATCTATAGGATGTCTCGTCACTTTTCAGGAGTTCAGGGATGTGTCATCAGCAAACTTGATCTGAATGTTGAATGCGTCTGAAGAACGGCAGTCCAGTGTAGATGGTAAAGAGAGCTGGAGAGAGGACGCAAGGAGCTGTTCACACACCCAAGATGAGTATAATAGTCCTTCCTTTATAGGTTGTGGATTTTCTCAAAAAGGTCTCGGTAGTGCACAACACGTTTTTAATAATGCAGATTTGTTTGCCTCAAAATAAGATTTTTTTAGCAAAAAAACATATTTATTATCTAAATTAATTGTTAAATAGATCAAAATTTTATTATCTTTGGTCATTGTGTGTCCACAAAATGTGTTGTCAGCGCTACCTACACAATTAACATTTTCACCTAGGGACTTTTTCTGCCTAAGTCAAAAGTTTACTACTTTCAAACAACTACTAAAGATCATTATTCATACAAAGTTTCAAATGTGTGGGACGCTTTGATTGGTCAAGAGAGCACAAAAACTGTATGGTGTCCACCCGCAAAAGGCAGCTATATAGTCAGCGCTACCTGGCCACTGTGAACGGGCCTTCTATGTACAACTACAACTACAACTACACGTAGAACAGCTTGTTCACAGTTAATCTCTTAACCATAAGGACAAATTTGCCAATAAAATACACGATTATGCTTGTATCAGACATATCTTTCAATTCACAAGATATATAATTCATACAATTTTCTTTTAGTGGATGGACGTCCTTATTGTCTGTGTTACCAAGATTTTTTTTTCTTTTCTATCATTGAATACATATAAGTCTTCAATTTAAGGTAATCTCTAAGTTAAAAGTAATAAATGCACCATAAAGTCTGTTTAAGTAGGTGAAATCATGTAATGGAGGACACCATGTTGTCTGCGCTACCAGTTGGCATCACTGTTGTCTGCGCTACCCAGAATGCTTTTTATTTTGTATTAAGTTCTTTATATTTTAAATTACCATATTTATGGGTTATATTCCTGGTGGTAATGAAACTATTCTAGCACATCAGCTATTGAAACTTGTCATTTTGAGTGGTGAGACATTATATAACAACATTTTGATATAAACCATGGTAATGTGCATAGATGACACAAACCAACACTAGTATTTAAACACATTTCTTTTGTATTCTTTTCAAATGAAACCATTTGTAAGTCTTTATTTCAAGAAAGTCTGCCACGTTAAAGTGATAAATGCACCATAAAGTCTATTTAAGTGGGTAAAATGATGTAATGGAGGACACCATGTTGTCTGCACTACCAGATGGTAGTTGTCTGTGTTACCCATACATTTATTATTTTTAATTTAAAAAATCAATTATGGTAAGATCCAAAGACAGTATAAACCAACACCAATATTACACTTTTAATGAAATCATTCATAGCTCTTTATTTCAAGACAGTCTGTTATTCTAAAGAGATAAATGCATCATAAAGTTGAAATTATGTAATGAAGGACGCCATGTTGTCAGCGCTACCAGCTTTGGACGCATATAAATAAAGTCATAAAACCCAGCAACGATAGCCTTGACTGATTTTGTTTTCATGTGATAAGGATATTGATTCATATAGCTACTTTATGCATGCGTTTTCTGCTCAATTTATCCCAGTTTATTTTTTGGCTTCTATGTCACAAATTGGACCAGATTTGTTTATGTATTTGTTTGTTTGCTTGCCTTTCGTTTGGTCTTGTTTTCCTTTTAGCCAGTCCGCAATTAATTAAGTTCTTTGAAACTCTAAACACACAACTGTGCGCAGTCTCTTTGTGTGTCTATGTCTGCCAGTTTATCTGAGTCTGTCTGTCTGTTTTCACACACACACACACACACACACACACACACACACACACACACACACACACACACACTCACACACACACGCACACACACACACACACACACACACACACACTCACACTCACACGCACACGCACACGCACACACACACACACACACACACACACACACACACACACACACACACACACACACACACACACACACACACACACACACACACACACACACACACACACACACACACACACACACACACACCACCACCACCACCACCAACAACAACAACAATAACAACACACCACACCACGCAAAACAGAAGAAGAAAAAAAGCAAGAATTGTGCATTTTTACTTAATTAGTTAATATCAGTCATTTTAATACAATCATCTTCAATCAATTAAGAACAAGCACTTGGCCAGACCCCGTCCCATTCACCCAGAGGCTCTACGGTGTGTCCATCTAAAGACGTGCAAGAACAAGAATATATCCGATCAATCATGCGATGTAGGGATTTAATTTGTTTTATAAAACAAAGACTACGACTACTTCTTCTGCTTCCCCAGACAACAAAGACAAAGAAGCAAGATTCATGCTTTTCCTGATGCTATATCCTGAGTTAAACCATACGTTATCTTAGTATATGTGGGGTTTCCAGTAGAAAGACATGGTGAAGGGGAGAGTACTCAATAAATGATGGAATGGCGAAGCAGGTCGTACATTGTGTTCTCTGAATGAATTAGGAGGTGATATTTTACAATACAATATTACAGTTTGCGCAATACAATACATAACACCTGATGGGTGGTTTCATCTATGCAAAAGGCACCCTTATTCATTTGGCATGAACAATGCAAAACGAAAAGGCAAAATAGTTATCAGCATTGTGAACTAGTAATCAACAATCCAAAACAACGGTTTATATTTAAAAATAAATGTTGGATACCGTGTTTCTGTGCTAAAACAACACTCTTCGGACACCTTTATCAACATCTAAATTTTCGGCACAAATGGGTTAAGGTTCTTGTAGCCTACACACAAAACAAATGCTTGGAAGTAGAAAAGAACTAGAAAGCTCTCTTTCACGAGATACATAACATTGCAACATCAATATTTGTATGGTCCAGTTAAATAGATTGGGGTTTTTTTTTGCAGGTAAAGAATCAAACAGACATGTGTTAAAAAAATGTTCATTAAGACACATGAAGACTGGAATAAAACGTAAGAATAAAAAAAAAGTATCAGAACTAACATTGGGACATTTCCCACAGCATTCACCAAGCATTCAAATGCGAGGCATCTAAAGCAGATAAAGCTTCGATGGCTTAGAGTCAAAACGGACTATCTTTAGATAATCCATTGACTTATTATTGATGTCATTGCAAAAACTAAGAACTTGTATTAATTAAAAAGACTACAAATAATATAAAATAGGGTTTATGCTTTTATATTTCTGCAGTCTTTTTTAAAAATACAAGTTATTAGTTTTCGCAATAAGTTCAATAATACGTCAATAGACTATCTAAAGATAGTCCGTTTTGACTCCAAGCCATCGCCTTGTAATTCTCAAAATCCATATGATGTTCCCACACGACCCATAGCCATGTTGTATATTCCAAAAGTTTCTTTTATCGTTTGCGCATTGGGTGGGGTCTCTAGTCTGCAGTCTTTGAAGTTCAGCATTTCTTTCAAGACATCAGGGATTCCCAGCTGCTCCATCTTCCTGACGTCGCCTTTTCTTTGCCTGGGGAGGTGAGCCATCCACTGCTACATCCCCAGATGCCTCTTTTCTCTTAACAATCCTAGCCGTCACTGGTGCTGAATCCTGTTCTTCCTCTGCCAGTTGCACATCAAGTCTGCCGTCCTTGAAGGTCAACATGTTTTTCAGGACATCAGCGATTTCCAGCTGCTCCACTTTCCTGTCTCTCTCGTGTCCCCAGCCGACATGTTTAGTCACCTCCTGGAGACAGAGTTCTTGTAGAGACCTTGGCTGTGACGCCTTGCTGGAGAGAAACTCTCTGATCTCTATGGCAGCATCCACGTCATCACGTAACGGATACCTGTTGGCTTTTTTTCCCTCCTCTTCTTTTCTCTCTGCTTCGCATTTTTTCTTTAGCACTGTATGTTGACTCAACCGGAAGATTTCAGAATTTCTGACTGCTGCTCCAGCATTGTATAGTAGCTGTACGAGGTCTGGCTGGTTGTGGTACACTGCCAACCCTAAAGGGGTCTGACGAAGATCATCCGACTCGAGATTTGAGACAACTGGTTGTCTTAAAGAAAAACTGGAGAACCATCCGGCTTGAGAGGCCAAGTGCAGAAATGCATCGTAACTACGGTATTTGACATCCGTTCTCCGAGTACTAAGGTACAGTGTGTGTTTATCCCTCAGCTCACACGAAATCTTCACAAGATCGTTAACTTCGTCAGGATTATGAAGAACACCAGAAAGGCCACTGCGAACGGATTTTCTTTTAGAATAAAGAAACGCTTTTATCACTCTGACTTTGCTGTAGAATATGGCAGCCGCAAACATTTCTTTACAAACATCTTCAGTTTCCAGCGGAAATGCGTCAGTTTCGTCCGGAAATGCATTAACCACTGCCAATGCATCTTCCTCATCCAGTTTGTGAAACCACTTGGTTGCCACTCGGTAACCCCTCACGCATTTCAACAGCTTTAAAACACACCCCCACCGTTCATGCGAAGTCAAGTAGGCACAGACTTCTTCCACAAAACGGGAGTTCAGTTCGTGTCTTTGCAATTCTGTGACGTCCAGCTGATGCAGTTTCCTTCCATTAACCGCCACCAGCACCAGGCAGTGAACACAGCCCAGATGTTGCAGTTTGGACATGAGCTGGTCAGGGTCTCCTAAGCCGGAGATGTCTTGAAGCATATCCGATGCAAACTTGGGGATGCTTTGGTGACAGTCAGTGAGATTTATCTCTAGGGATTGCAGGAACATTGACTCAAATCCTGTGTCCACGCGAGACGTCAAGGACGGTGCCATCTTCGGGTCTCAGATGAGGTAGCACTGTGAACAGACAAACACATTGACGTCAATGCAATGCAATGCTCTCGCTCTCGCTCTCTCTCTCTCTCTCTCTCTCTCTCTCTCTCTCTCTCTCTCTCTCTCTCTCTCTCTCTCTCTCTCTCTCTCATATCAGGAACATGCCCTCTTTAAGACGAAATGTTGTTAGCATAATAAATTATTATAGTGTATTATATATGTATTATTTATTGTATTACTGTGTGAATCGCCTGTGGCCTGAAACATTACTCTCTCTCTCTCTCTCTCTCTCTCTCTCTCTCTCTCTCTCTCTCTCTCTCTCTCTCTCTCTCTCTCTCTCTCTCTCTCTCTCTCTCTCTCTCACTCTCACTGTGTGTGTGTGTGTGTGTGTGTGTGTGTGTGTGTGTGTGTGTGTGTGTGTGTGTGTGTGTGTGTGTGTGTGTGTGTGTGTGTGTGTGTGTGTGTCAGTGTGTGTGTGTGTGCGTGCGTACATAGATGGACATAGTCGAGTAAGCATTAAATTATTTTATTTTACATCAAGCCATCCATAACAAAACATGGAGTAAATCAGAGACATGTGCGTGTGTATGTGCGCACGCGCGCGCGCGTGTGTGTTTACGAGTGAGTGAGTGAGTGGGTGCACGCACGTACATCATAATCTGTATGACGTTTTATTTCATCTCGAAAAATGGATTGAAGTAAAGGAGTGAAGTGAAGAAGGCGAATTGCAACTGATTGACAGCACTCTCATCTAATCGCCAAAATGACCATTCCCATATGGCGAGATGGGAAATGTCGATTCCTTGTACCTATCCGTGAATACTAGGTAAGACAACCATGCGTTTCTAATAATCACAATTAAAATGGGGTTTTAAGTAAGTGCATGCACCCTTGAACTGTTGCTTTTCTGCATTGCGTTTAAAAAAACTGTGGTTGTTTCCCTCTCCTTCTGCTATGAATCATAGTAGCAAAGAATGATACAGCCCAAAACATGCAGGCATGTGCGAGGACACTAGTCTTGCGTGTGTGAGAGTAGGTACGCACGCACAACGCGCATGCAGTTGTATGTGTGTGTGTGCATGCGTGTGATGGAGGTAGACAACTTCAGGACAGAGATGACGGAATTAGGCCTAACACTAACAGCCTACGATTTCCATTAAACGCGCGTAACACACGCACATGCACACGCGCGCGCGCCCCCACATACAGAGAGAGAGAGAGAGAGAGAGAGAGAGAGAGAGAGAGAGAGAGAGAGAGATTAACAATTTAAAATGTATTGTCATTACCAACATAGGTCTTATGATAAGGGGGGAGAGTAATCGACAAGTAGGAATCGCCATTATGAACATCAAAACACTCGTCGCTATGGGTGTGCCTAAAATACGAAAACGAGCGAAAACGGGCGAAAACGAGCGAAAACGGGCGAAAACAGAAGCGAAAGTGCATTTGTGATCGTAAACAAGAACAAAAAATTTTAAATTTGTCTAAACCCTACTAAATTTTGCATAGATTTTATCTTTAATCGACTGTTGATCCATATTTAGATGTAATTTCCGATCTGCATTTTTTTTATAAACCAGCTTCCGCTAGCCATTACTTCCGCCAACTGAACTTTTGTCCACTTCTCACAATTGTACCATTCTATTAAATCTTAATGAAACTTGGCAGAAAGGTTCCTTAGATGGTGTTAAAATTGACGTAATGACCCAAGATCAGCGTAATCCCTTTGAATCAGATTCAGTATCTTATGTTTTCGCCCGTTTTCGCTCGTTTTCGCCCGTTTTCGCTCGTTTTCGTATTTTAGGTAGACCGGTCGCTACTACGCCAGTGCGGCCACAGAGTGGTGATTTCGACTACGACCAAGACCAAGACAATTAAATCAATGTATAAGAATAAAGTAAAGGGGAACAACAACAACAAAACACAAAAACATATTACATTCTCGCATCGTTCCTTAGTACAGAGAGTACCTATTGCAGCCCTCCACCTCACTAAATCCACCATTGTTTTGTTGTCTCACTGTCCCCAAACCGAACTGTTTCAGTCCGTGAAAACGTCGACTCGACGCCATCATTCGCGTGCCCCCAGAGAGAGAGAGAGAGAGACAGACAGACAGAAACGGAGACAATGAGAGAGACAGAACAAAGAGAGAGAGAGACTAAGGTTTTACAAGCAAATCAACAAAAAACGCCAACCCTTACCTGCGGTAGGAGAGTCTAAAGTCACAATGGAGTCAGCGGTAGGAAGATGAACGCTGTGTGTTGTACACATGGGATTTTTGGACCCACCCAGTGTTGGGAAGGTTAGACAGATAGTCGTGGCGACAGTCGCTGGTCTGTCCCGTGTCAGTGTGTACATTACGCCAGAAGGCTCTCTGTGATTACGCCACACGCTTGTGACCAGGCGGACAATGAAGAACTGGAGAGGAGAAAGTAAAATGTATGGTCGTACATTCATCTCAAAACTTTTTTTTTTTTCTGCCGTGTAAATAACTGTTATTACTAGAGATGGGGGTGGGGTGGGTGGGTGGGTGGGTGGGTGGGGGGGGGGGGGTTGAACTGGAAAAAAACCAGTGCTAAAAGTTATCGGTTTGAAAAACCGGTTCGATATGTTGTGAACCGTTTTTTCGTTAGTAACTGCAAACTGAAAGTAAGTTCTTTTTGTTAGAATAATGCATTTTTTTTAAGAACAACACTGATTTTATAGAACACTTCTTTTGTGAATGTCCAGTCGTATGGAGTTTCTGGAGATTTATAGAACAAGTAATTAAAACAAAGACTGACACGCATATTAACTTATGCAACACAGACATATTGTTTGGCACTTACAAAACAGCTTTTAGTAGCAATGATAGACAATGTATTAACTATCTCATCTTGATTGGAAAAGTGTGCATCAGAATTTACAAGAAAACAATCTCAGCTATTCCATTAAAAACGATTTTTGAACGAGAATTATGCATTAGATAAATAGTTGCAAATTAGAATCTTTCTAACCTCTTGGCATGCATTTTCTCTATGCACTTTTTCTTGTTCTCAACAAATCTTTGTTGTGTGTGTGCAGGATTGGTCACACCAATGGGCGTGAATTTAGGTGCACTCCTGCGTGTGTGTTAGTGTATGATTGTAAATGTATTGTTAAGCTTCTGAGCACGCGAGTAGTTTTGTTTCTGGCGTGTATTTCAATTTATCGTGATTTAAAAAACCCCACAAAAGTCCCCGCCCAAACACAAAAAAACACCCACTGAATCTCAGCGCAGAACTGGGCGTTTATAAACCAAGAGTTGCTGTTTCTAGTTTGTGGTGTTGTATGACTTTGACTTTGACTTTGTAAGGTGCAAGTATGGCTGATGGTTACTATACGGTAGCCCTACTGCACCCGTATAGGACAGGACATTTGGGGGCATTTTCTCCTGAAGAAATGAAAGAGTGATGGAGTGATTGTAGTAGAAACTATTGCTTTGTACTTGCAATGTGGCATTGCGATCAATCGGGGTGGTGGAACAACAACATGACTAATCACCAAAAGAACTGTGAATGAAACAAATATAAAACAATGTATTTTTAAGTTGATTTAATTTCTATATGTTCTTATGCTAAGAAGATGAGTGAATATGTTCGAAAAGATTTTTATATGCACGCGCGCACGCACGCACGCGCACACACACACACACACACCACTAAAAAGGGGGTAATTTTTGCCCTCTTTGCTTGGGCAATAAAACCCAGGGGGTGCTTCCTGATTACAGAGATAAACAGATAGGCTAAGCCTAAGTCCTTGATGGGAAGAGCACACTCGCTGTTAGACCAAGTAGCCTGTTTGCCCTCTTGTTCCTTCTCCCCTCTAGCCAGTGAGGCCCCTGACACTGACAGTCATTCCAGGTCATCTGGCAAGCATGAACTATAGGAGGCTAGAAACACACGATGCTGTCCTGACTGCAAGGTCAGAGCATAATAATGTTATTCCAGTGGAGGGTCAGTTTAACGTCGCGTATCGGCTCTCGCCATGTGCGATGGGCTGAACAATCCAACTGCGTATGCAATATATATATATATATTATCTGTTAATTGTATTTTTCCGTTATTGCCTTTCTTACCATACATAAAGCTGTATTTTAGGAACATTTTTAGCTAATAACCTTTTTGGAAAGGGTTAGTATTCCAAAAAGGTTATTAGCTAAAAATGTTCCTAAAATACAGCTTTATGTATGGTAAGAAACGCAAAAACGGAAAAATACAATTAACCGAGAAACGCAGGGGGGGCACATCTTTACCTTTACCCTTTTCTGTGTCCAATGTCTTTATTTGTGAACCTCAGAAACAAAACCAGTTAACGTTAACTTTGAGTAATGTTCGTGTTAAAAAAACAACCAAAACACTGGTCTATATATATAGAAAGACTATATAAAATCTGATGGTGATCGTTGGTCTATAGGATTTATTTATTAACTATATACCTAGACTATGTATATATTTTACTGAATCACTGTTTTGCTTTTTGTTTAAACTCAAAATTCTTCTTTTTATGCTTTCACATTGTGTGTGTGTGTGTGTGTGTGTGTGTGTGTGTGTGTGTGTGTGTGTGTGTGTGTGTGTGTGTGTGTGTGTGTGTGTGTGAAGCATACCTTAGTTACCACACACCACTAGTCACACACACTGTTGTTTGAGTATGCGTGCAATGCACATGTAGTTATATTCTCAGTGGGCTTGAGTTTGTATGCATGTGTATGTGTGCGCGCACATGCGTTTACGTGGTTTTGACAGTAACAAACAGAGAGACATTTTGTGGGAAGAGCGGTATGTAATAACAAGTGTGTGTGTGTGTGTGTGTGTGTGTGTGTGTGATCCTACACATGTGCATATTTAAATCTATATTTCATCCAAGGCTAAAGCCAAGTGCAAGAGCATGTAAACACACAGCCGGCTCTAAGACCTACAGAGCCGGCTGTCAAAATCACGTATTTCACGTGTTTTCCTTCTTATAGCTGGTAAAAAATCTTATTTTGACCAAGTGTTGCTCCCATACGCATTGAAAACGAGGCATCACTTTAAAGAGCAGCCTCGATCGTATGCGAGGACAGTCACGATGAAAATGATGTTTTACGTCCTCTTGGTCATAGACACATATGGAACGTTTGTAAATACAAAGATGGTGGGAACAATACTGGCTGCAACGCCCGGAGGCAGTGCAACACCAGTAAAGTCCCGAGTTTTTAACAATATAGATAGGTGTAGCGGTAACCACGCCTCCAATAAACCTCATCGGCAATGGTACCGCCACATTGTCTAGAAGCGAAGTGTAATATCATAGAATGCCGAGGACAGTCACGAAACGAACGCAATTTAGGGCTTTTCGTCCTCTCGATCTGGGAAGGCACATATGGGACATTAAAGACCGAGGACAGTCACGAAAACGAGGCATCACTTTAAAGAGCAGCCTCGATCGTATACGAGGTAATTCTAAATGCGGACCACATCGACCCAGAAAAAAACAAGGGACTTAATCCAGCCGGCTCTGTGAGTCTTTAAAGCATGTAATTACAATTTGTTCTTTTATGAATTGCTTGGTTTCTTGTGTGTATATTTGACGTGTCCGCAACAAAATTATCCTTGTTTGTATGAAGTTGAAGACGTCTGTTCCTAGATTAACCATAACAATGGAACAGATGATCCCCACTTATTCTTATCAATATTTCGAATTTAGTACTATAAGTTGTTACAGGTTTTAAACAACGGGTCTTTACCAGGATCTTTATAATTTTAAATGCCCCAAATGGCCTTTTGGCCCAGAAGGCGTTACATCTCTCTCTCTCTCTCTCTCTCTCTCTCTCTCTCTCTCTCTCTCTCACAACGGGTCTTTTTCGGTACTGCCGTACCACCAGGATCAACCCGTTGTTTGTGCATTTACCAACTCCAGGTCAAAGGTCATTTAACACATCTTCCTCATCCCACTAATTTCTTGAACACGATCAAACTGACACTGGATGTGCACACGCGCACGCGCGTGTGTAAGTGAAATGCATTTTTGTGTAATATTGTTGTAATTGTGTGTTTAAATGGGGATCGTTAAGGGCACATAGCGTATGTTTTGTACTGTATAATGTGGGTAATGCTGATCTCTCTCTCTCTCTCTCTCTCTCTCTCTCTCTCTCTCTCTCTCTCTCTCTCTCTCTCTCTCACACACACACTTTCGTTCAGTGCCACACACATACACACACACACACACACACACACACACATGCGCGTGTACGCACTCACCATCACCATATCACAGAACTCTACAACACACCCAAAAAATAGGAAGAACTGTGCATGTTTATTTAACATCATTTAAAATAAAGGAGGCCATTTGCAAGTTATGACTTTTAAGAAGAACACGTCTGAACGCATTGAAGAACAGTTGAATAAAAACCACAACAATAATGAACAGAAGTAGTTTACAACGCTACGGATAATTAGTTGTCTAGAACAAAAATAGTTGTCTTAACATAAATATCTACCATTGCATCTTGGTTTTGACAATCATGGCACACACAAACAGAACCTTTAATGTGTGGACAGTGCAATACAAAATGACTAGAAAGAAAAACATCTCTTCGTATTGCGGTTTACAAATTTAAACAAGTCGAAAAAAATGGAAACAAAACCTAACATTACTTTCTAAGATTACACCTTCGTTGCAATTAACACAATCACATAAACCGAACAGGACACTTCTTGCGTACAAAACAAAGATGACTGACTTTTCCGCACAGGGCTTTTGAAAAAAAAATATGACAACAAATTAAAGGAAATACAAAAACTTAAAACTGAGCCAACTCTCACTGATGAACTCATTTGTTTGAATGTTTTTGCTTTTTACTTTACTTGAATTAAAAAAGTATACATAAAATACTACCAAGACACACACTAAACAAACAACAACTACACACACATGCACACGCACGCACGCGCGCGCACGCACGCACGCACGCACGCACGCACACACGCAACACGCACGCGCACGCACACGCACACACACACACACACGATTGCATCTGGAGACAATAATTTTCTTTGCGTTCATTACACATTTACTACAGTTTATTCACTATTTCCCTCAACAGTTGGTTGGTTTCTTTCTGGCTTTCTAACAATTGCTTCTGAGACTCCATGCTCTTCTGCAAGAATTCCTTCATAATCGGGACAAACGTTTCGCCGCGCCTGCGCCTCTTAGCTCGCGGTACTGGGGAGGAGGAACTGGCTGCAGTTTCAGCAGCCCGTCGTTTGGCACCTGATCTACAGCTGTCTTCTTCAGAGCTAGAATCCGATTGTTTCTCATCCACAGAATCCGTGGTTGACTTTTTGCGGTCTGAGTTTGAACCGCTCCAGTCTGAAGATGAATCTTCGGAGTCAGAGTCTGAGTACTTGAAGTCTCTCTCACGGTTTGGGTTACGGTCCTTCTCTTTCTCACGGTCTGAGTTATTGTCCTTCTCTTCCTCACGTTCTGAGTTATCCCCCTTCTCTTTTTCACGGTCTGAGTTATTGTCCTTTTCTTCCTTACGGTCCGAGAAATAAGCCTTCTGTTCCTCACGGTCTGACCCTGAGTCTGAGTTCGGCCTGACCTCCTCTCTACCGTCAGGGGTTGAACCTTCTTTTTCTTCCGTAGGGTTCTGGGACTCTGGCTCCTTTGCAGCAGAGTTATCAGCTTCGTTACCTGCAAAACAAACAAAGGCACACTTTTAGGCCATGCAGTAGCAGCATAGAAGTTGTCAACATACTATGTTCCTTGACAAGGGAGACCATTTTTGACTCTAGGGACATTGTGGTTTTTGTTCTGGAAAACTTCCTGTATCAGTATGGCTGCACTTAGAAAGTTTTTGTTTTTTTACACATTCATTCAGCAACATTAGTTGTGAACAACATTAGTTCAGCTTTGAAATAATCAGTATCTTTAAAACATTCAAATTCGATACATTGGGATTACGTTGATATGGCTTGTCATTCTGTGAATCTGACATCAACTGCAAGCCCCCCAACAAAACACCGTGTACCGAGTTGTATTTAGATTGGTTCAATCGTTTAGGCCCTGTGAAGTGGAAGAACACGTACATAGACACATAGAAACGCACAGCCATCGTTCCCACGATCCCGATGTATTCCCGTTCATTCTAAAGTTATGGGAGTGGGAGAACAAAAAAACAAAATTATATAATATATAAATGGCAGAGGTTAGTGTTACGGGTACGTAACTCATTCTCCAGGCTACGGTGACGGGGCTTTCAATCACGGGACGTGTGCGCAAATGTATTTTAAAAAAACCTACTACCATTAACCTTACATGTTCCTAACCCTATCCCTATTCCTTATTTTATTTGATGCGTTAAATATAAGCTTACGAAATAAGAAAATTCATTTGTTGACAAAACATTCGACTAGGAAGAGTTACTATCCCTGAACATGGTCCGAGTGTTGCAACAACCCCGTACCCGTAACCACTGTGTACTATTATATAATTCAATACACTACCTCTCTCTCCGCTCATGTTGTTGTTGGTGGTGCGTGACAATAGCTGAGCAATCTTCAGCGAGATGTAGGGAGACTTCATGCTTTGTATGAAAATAATATTATCTTCATCAAATTCGCCCACAGTCTGGTGTCGTTTTTCTTCTTGTTATTACGCAGCGGCAACCTTGTATCTGCAACAGATCAAAACCAAACTAGATATCATAACTACCTATCCGTGAGCACAATTTACGCCTCCCAGGGCCCTCCTTCGAAACGGTATTGTGTTAATGACATGCAATGATACATTGTCAGCCAGTCAGTCAATCTCAAACAAACACACAACACTGAACACATAACCAGCTTCCGATTGGTGGCCGGGTGTCGCATTCTCAATTTGACCTTGTTCTGAATGTACGTGCTTTCTCCCCCAGTTCTGGTGAGCAGTCGCAGAAAGCCCAGCATTCTGTTTGCCTTTGATGTTATGACCTTAACATGCAAGTCCCAGCTGATGTCCTTCTGGATGGAGATGCCGGTGTCATGAGAAATAAGTACCCCCCGTGAAATAAGTACATTTGCATGTGGACTAGAACCATTATTATTTCATGTGACAAATGGGTCAACTATTATTTAAAAGATTGAGATTTCAGTGATCAATCTACACAGAAAGAATCCAGAAACAGAGCGGGAGGGTGTAAATGTGCATCTTTACCGAGAAATCGATGCACAAAATCATGCCACTTAGTTTCGTATTTTTCAAAATGGCGGACGATATAAACAACCACCCATGCAAACAAAAAATAATAATAAATATTAGAAAAATATCCCTGACTTCTCAATATTTAATGATGAATCATCTGTTCTTCCTGCATGCCACAAGACGCCTCTGAACGTATTTCTGGATGAATCGTTCCTAAGCAGCAAACAGTTACAATTCGAATGAGGAAAATAGTATTTATTTCATGGGTTAGGTATTTTATGCAACACCGGGATGTCCAGGGTGTGGCCATGCAAGTCATTGACACAGGTAGGGATATACACTTCTTCAGATAGAATTGCATTATACCAAAAAAGGGAGCTTTCCATATCCCAAAAGGCTTGTTCCTTCCCCTTACTATTGTCTAAACGTTGCAACAACGTCGCAACCGCAGCGACTGCAAACTTAAATGATTAAACAACTAAACACAATAGAACTAAAGGAAATTACTTCCCCCAAAAGAAAGCCACTTTAACAACAGGCCCGTGACTGTAGCCGCAGAGTCGAAATAAAGAAAAATGTGTTCACAATCACCATCTTACCTCGATCAAATTAACTCAACACACCACCGTTTCCCTTGCAAGACAAACGCGCAATGAACAGCCCGTGCCTCAAACACACGTGAGCGCCGTGAATAAGGCATTGTCGATACCATTGGTCACTTTGCATTTATTGCTTCGTGCTTTGTCCCAGATCAAAAAGCCTAAATGTTTCAAAGAGTGATAACTTCGCAGCCTACAAAACTGGCAAAGAATGAAGCCAACTTTCTCACTTCCCACCTGGAAGATGGAAAGGTGGAAGGCGGGAAGTATTAGTGTTGTTGTAGGCAGTGAGGGAATTCACAATGATCCCCAGATCATTTTGTCAAAAAGGTGAAAGGGTGGGAGTAAACAAAAAACGGCTTCAATCAGCTGCGGAGTGCAAGCTCTTTGTGTCTTCAGGATTTTTGCCCAGAGGCTTGTCAGTGGTTACACAGTCACTGAAAAGTGGTGAGTATTTCTTTATGGTATCACACCATCGTCAAAAGACGGCTATCGCTGTAAATTATAGTATCAGTTATTAGGACTTTTGGAGTGGGATAAACAGCAAGGCTCGAGAGGTAGGATAAAAGCAATATCCCATTCCAAAGTCCTAATAATGGATATATGCCGATATGTATCAACAGAAAAGCAAGAAAAAGAAACAGGCTCAGATCTGCAGATAAATGAAAACGCATTCATTTTCACAACAATGGTCGCAGCACACACACACACACTGTAACACGCATTCTTGCCGAAAGAATATAGTTCAACAAAATAGAAAATGTTAACACAAATGTACTTCATAAAATGTGGTGACAAAATGTAACGTATGAAGATAAACACAAACAGAAGCAATGAACTAAAACTCTAACAACAATTGCTGTTCTTTTAACTTGTAAACACCAACAATAAAACGTAGCCTACACAGTTAACAAGAGCGAGTCAATTTCAACACCCCATGAAAAAGAGGGTAGTCAACAACAGGCCCTGAAAACACACATATTTATAAACGGAGGTGCGGTAGCTCTTCGCACAGGTTCAGTCGGCTCATTCTTATTTCCGGACTGAAGATGAATTCGAGCTGCGTCCACATTATCAACATGGACTCTCCCTGTGACAAAATTGCATAGCTCGAATCGTCTGCTAATATCGACGGGCATGGCTGGTCATGGAGTTGAGTAGCCTAGGCTAGACGGCGTTCCAAGTCGCACGCACAGAATGGTTTGTGTAGATCTGTGACAGCTGGCACAGTTGATTCAGTCGAACCATGAATCTTCTTGAGAGTGGCATCGCTGTGTAGCCTACCAGCATTACATTTTGTCATCAGCGCTGAATGAATCCTTGGGGTAGCACTGCACAGCTTGTCAAATTCTGGGTCCAGCTTTGGTAGGTACAGCTCGCGTTGACAAGACAATAATTATAACTTGGTAGGGTGGGAGGGGGTAGTGGGTACCCCGGAGGGGGGGGGGGGGGGTGGGTAGAGGCATAGACCCGGGGATCCTCAATCGCAGTGGGGAGTAGCACCCGCCATGGGAGGATACGCAAGACATCCTCGCGTCACAACCGGCGGCGGGCCCGCTTCCCCAAAGGGAGACCACCAAGCGGGTAAAATATATTTATTTGAAGGCTATCATCAACTACGACTACTAGATATCAGAAGAAGTGACTACTATTTCAGAGGGCTGGGCTGGAATTTGTGTCAAGTGGTGATGAATGTGTGTGCCAGTCAGTTTTGTCTGTTATGACTTCCACATAGCAAAATGACAATGGCTATGCTGGAATTCTGGCCTGAAATATCGTATTATAGTGTTGGGATATTAACGACACATGCTTACACATGCATGCATGTACACACAACTGCTATTCTGTGAGCTGCGTTGGAATCTCTTTGCCTTGAGCCGAGTAGTGTTTCAACACGAAAGGTCATTGTTTTTATACCCATTTCTCCGTCAGCATGATCCAATGAACTTGAAAGTATTATCATGGGGGAAAAAACTACCGCGCAGCGTAGCGAGAGGGGCGTAGCTGCTACTAAACTATAAATAAATCAGATGAAACGAATGAGGGAAAAAACATTGTTTGCTTCTTACATTTCTCTTGCTTTCAAAAGAAAGAATTTAAACCAGAAATAGTCAGTTTAATTTATATCACAAAGAAACAGTCACTGGTGGCGTCAATGTCCGTTACGTGTATGACTGACTTGAGGCAAATAATGATAACTATGATTGGTGATATGAGGCAAAGTGCCTATCTCTCTGTTGTCCCCTGTCCAGGCCATGTGACTACAGGGGATGTGATGTGTATGGCCATACATTTGCATCAAAAGACGAACATTTAGCGTTGTTTGAGAAGTCCTAGTCATTTTATTGCAGATCTATAACACGGGAATATATTGGACAGTTGAGGGTCATTGGTCCACATATTTTCTTTTTCAAAGAATGCCACAAAGTGATGCTTTCGACTAAAGTAAAATGAAAACAAAAGTTAAGATCAATACAGCAAGAGTTACTTGTCTTATCTTAATTTAATTAAAT
This sequence comes from Phymorhynchus buccinoides, assembly GCA_017654935.2. Classification (NCBI taxonomy): domain Eukaryota; kingdom Metazoa; phylum Mollusca; class Gastropoda; order Neogastropoda; family Raphitomidae; genus Phymorhynchus; species Phymorhynchus buccinoides. Next base: position 3,391 of record JAGGCT020002358.1, on the reverse strand, counting down.
GTATTCCTGTCCCGATGGACCCAAGCTTAACCTGGCCTTACAAAATGCGTGCAAATGGAAGTGAATATTGTGATGATCCTTGTGGGTCAAAACGAAGGCATGGCAGCCTTTGTTTCTCTCTCTAAGAAAACAAACTAACAAAACAAAAACTACAGAAAAAACACCCCCTGTAAATTATGTGTTAAAATTCAGACTTCTTTTTCTATTAAAACACAGCCATTATGGATCACTATCTGTATTGTTAAAAATTCGGGACTTTACTGGTATTGCACTGCCTCTGGGCATTGCATTGAGCAGAATTTCGTTCAGCCATTATAATCTAGAATGAAACAAAGAAGATGTTTGTTAATGCATGATAAACTAAGGATGGGACCAGCGCTAATACATTAATTCTTTTCTTTACGGGAACAGGTTTATAATGTCAGTAAAGTTGTGGCACCAATGAACATGATCTCTTCAAAATGGAACATGTGTTGTGAATTCTTTGTCCTTCTGTAGCTAGCTGCCATTTTCGTTTCCCACGCGCTAATGTTACTAAAGGATGTTACTAATGTTACTAATTCCGGAATGATACATTTGTCGAGGAAACATCAACACGAGACTGGAGAAAAACAACAACAAAAAACTCGTTTGTTGCTCACCTTAATCTTACTCAAAGCTTTCTTGTAGTCAGAAGCATTCACTTGTGATGATTGAGACGCAAACAGTGAAGACATTGGAGTCGGTCAGGGAGAGTAATTTGTGGCTCAGCTCCTGACCGTTGAGTGTGTGACTGACATGTGGCTTGTCTTTCCCATCCTTCGTCCCTTGTCCTCTGTCCAGCTTAGAAGTAGGGTTTGTCAGGTCGCAGAATCTGAAACCAGCAGTCCAATGGGAGCCGTCAGGAGATAACCAACCTAGGAGACACTGCACTGCTGCTGAGTCACTCCTGAGGCAACATACTTCTAAGCTCCCTGCTGGCGACGATGATGCACGTCTTAGTCATGGAGCCAGAGTGGATGAGGTCCTCCTCCGAGGACACAAACTGGATTGGAAATCAAAACCCGTGTGACCATGAGTGCCGGACATGCAAAGACATGTTCATGTTTATCCATCCACACTTGTCATATCCTGTCTCTTTGGTCAGATATAGAAGGGACAGAGATGAGTTAGATTTTGTGACTGTATTTGGGGTTTTGTTCTTTAACGTCTTTTCACTTAAAAGGGATATTTGACATGAACGTGTGAGTGTGCGCGCGCGGATATGTGCATGTGTATCTGTGTGTGCTTAAAGTGCATATTTGCATGTAACATTAGGGGATATATGCTAAATTAAAACTGTCTAAAAAAACCACACTCCAGAATTGAACTATTATAAAATCAAAATGCAAACATTCTATTAAAAAAAGACCCTACACCCAACAACAACAGCAATCATAGAAACGAGCCAACTGGACTTAACATTAAAGTTTGTACAAAATTCAAAAGAGATACGGCATCTTGGAATATACATTTGGATTATTTTTTTCTGAATTCTGATAGGGTCGATTCAAAATAAGCGCAATAATATAGAATGTGTTGTTGTACTTGGGTTGATGGAGTCCAAGTGTCATGTCTTTTTAGCAATAAAACAGCTAAATAAATGTCAGTCGATATGCAATTTTTGAAAGAAAAAAAAAGAGAGAAGAACATAGTGCTTGAATGGGGTGAGGCCAGAGGAAAAGCCTGCTTACTATAAGTGTACGTTGAAAACACGTTTGTTATGGGTTTGGGTACATCTTCATGTTAGTCGTCGTCGTCGTTATCGTTGGTTTTATCATCATTGTCGGTGCCATTTTATTTCGTCGCTGTAGGCCCTATAGTTGCCATCATCATCATCATCATCATCATAGTCATCATCATCATCATCAACATTGTCATCATCATCAACAAAACAACACTGTGTGTGTGTGTGTGTGTGTGTGTGTGTGTGTGTGTGTGTGTGTGTGTGTGTGTGTGTGTGTGTGTGTGTGTGTGTGTGTGTGTGTGTGTGTGTGTGTGTGTTTGTTTGTTTGTGCGCGCATGTATCCGTATGTCTGTATGTTTATATACATATGTGTTTGTCTCTGTGTCTATGTGTATGTGTGCGTGCGTGTGTGTGTGTGTGTATGTGTGTGAGAGAGAGAGAGAGAGAGAGAGAGAGAGAGAGAGAGAGAGAGAGAGAGAGAGAGAGAGAGAGAGAGAGAGAGAGAGAGTATGCGTGCGCGTGTGTGTGCATGGCCGCACGCAAGCTAATACCATTTGTTGACAATTGTTGTCTCTCTGGGGGAGCGACTGTGTAACCAGTGACGCAACTCGATTATATCGCTAATGGGTGTTGTTCCCGTTTTGACCTTTATCATTTCGCCTTCTCATTCCCGTGACATCCTTAGAGTTAACTAATCCGGTGTTGCATAAAATACCTCACCTGTGAAGTAAATACCCTTTCCCTCAGTTCTAGTGAAGGTGTATGAGCTTGACTGGCTGCCCACACACTCCAGATATTCATAATGTCAATGTCTCCACTCTGTACCAGTACCTGATGTGCTACTAGTCAGTCACTCTCGCCTATACACAAAAAGTACCTCGCTACTCTGCTACGGTTTGAATTGCTCTTCAGCATGTAGAAAATGGAATCCCATGAACCTTTCAATGTGAGGAGAGACATTATGTGAAACCAAAACTCAATGCTCAGAGTATGCACTCGAATGTTTCTTATTTCTGACAAGTCTTAGGATAGTTCTGCAGTGAGGCAAAGAACATTGGTCCATCGTGTAAAAGAAGTTTGTGAGATACGAAGGAGACAGGATCCGAAGGATCTGCACATATTTGGCCAAAATGTCGAAACCGCTGAGCTCTACCCTCTGCATGCAGAGTCGGCAGCCTGAGAAACACAGTTCTGACAGATGATGGCACCTGCATTGTATGTCTGGGTGCTGCCATCTGAATACAGATTTGGAAGATCCCAGAGCTGTAAGCACACAGAGAGACTTGTCAAATGAGTTGTACCCAGACTAATTTTGCATTAACGTGTGTGCCCGATCCTGAAGATGCACTGGAGTAGCAGTGTGTGATGAGTAAGGCATGTGATGTGTCTGTGTTATGTGTTTGTGCGCGTGCGTGCATGTGTTTGACATGTGTGTATGCGCATGCACGCGCGTGTGTGTCTATCAGTGTGTGCTTGGTGCGAATCAGAATAAAAAGGACGCGAACGCGTGTTCTGGAGCTCATGGAAGATGGCAGAAATTGAGACCATTATTAATCCCACACCTGTGCCCATTCATTTCATCCAAAACATCTGTTACACAATGCATTAAAAAAACAACTGTTACATATTTACCTTCTAGTCTTGGACATCTATCATGTCTTTCACGAGCTCTTGTAATGAATTTAT
>JAGGCT020002357.1:0-25000 GCA_017654935.2 Phymorhynchus buccinoides | reverse complement strand
CACCGACTATCTATAATTTGCATAATGTAACAGATAATTGTGCTAAATTTGTTGCTGTTGCAATTTCAGTTATGCGGATGTAGACCCCTACAGTCAGGCAGCGTACAGACTAGCAGGGCAGGGTTTGGTCCGCCCCAAGGACAACCACACGCCGCCCATGATCTACAGCATCAAGTGTATCGACATGCAGCTGCCTGAATTCACATTGGGTGAGTCTAAAGAGACAGAGTGAGAGACTGAGTGTGTGATGAAACGAGGACGACCATACCCCGCCCATGATCTACAGCGTCAATAGGGCATTTGCCACGAGTGTTCGTTCTCTATGCTAGACTACAAATTTGCCCGCACTCGTTCTGCCCGAGTTACGCTGACCTTTCTAATTCAACTCTCTAAATTCAACTCGGTGAATTTCAAGGTCGTCCTCACGTGGCAAATGCCCTATTGTATCGACATGCGGCTGCACGATTTCACGTTGGGCGAGTCTAAAGAGACAGTGGGTGAGAAAGAGAGTGTGTGATTAAACGAGGACAACTACACCCCACCCATCCATGATTTACAGCAAGTGTATATCGACATGCAGCTGCCTGACTTCACGTTGGGTGGGTTTACAGGGACAAGAGTGAGTGACAGAAAGAGAGTGAGACTGAGTGTGTGATGAAACGAGGACAACTACACCCCACCCATCCATGATTTACAGCTTCAAGTGTATATCGACATGCAGCTGCCTGACTTCACGTTGGGTGACTTTACAGGGACAAGAGTGAGTGACAGAAAGAGAGTGAGACTGAGTGTGTGATGAAACGAGGACAACCACACCCCGCCCATGATCTACAGCGTCAAGTGTATATCGACATGCAGCTGCCTGAATTCACATTGGGTGAATCTAAGGAGAGAAAGAGAGTGAGGCTTGAGTGTGTGATGAAACGAGGACAACCACATCCCACCCATGATCTAGCTGCCTTAATTCACATTGGGTGAATCTAAAGAGAGTGAGACTTGAGTGTGTGATGAAACAAGGACAACCACATCCCACCCATGATCTAGCTGCCTGAATTCACATTGGGTGAGTCTAAAGAGACAGTGTAAGTGACACAGAGAGAGAGACTGATTGTGTGATGAAACGAGGACAACCACACCCCGCCCATGATCTACAGCGTCAAGTGTATCGACATGCAGCTGCCCGAATTCACGTTGAGTGAGTAAAGAGACAGAGAGAGTGAGAATGAGTGTGTGATAAAACAAGGACAACCATGCCATTCCCATGATCTACAGTGTCAAGTGTATCAACATGCAGCTGCCCGAATTCATGGTGGCTGAGTCTAAAGAGACAGAGCGAGTGACAGAGTGAGAAAGAGAGTGAGAGACTGAGTGTGTGATGAAACAAGGACAACTACACCCCACCCATCCATGATTCACAGCATCAAGTGTGTATCGACATGCAGCTGCCCGAATTCACGTTGGCTGAGTCTAAAGAGACAGTGTTAAGTGACAGAGAGAGAAAGGGAGTGAGACTTGAGTGTGTGATGAAACAAGGACAACTACACCCCACCCATCCATGATCCACAGCATCGAGTGCATCAACATGCAACTGCCCAACTTCACATTAGGTACCATATTTTTTGGGCTATAAGGTGATACTTTTTTTCACAGACTTAACCCCTTCAAGACGATGCATAATTATTTGTTTTAACCCTTTCAACGCCAGCCATTATTCAGCTAAAACTTTATATTAAACTTACCTGGGTAGAGAAAACATTCCGTCTCCAATATTAGGGATTCCTCTCTGACATGCATAAAATAGGGCCTATCCTTACCTCCCAAAATTAAGAACGCATGGTCATTGGTTAACAGACCCTCAATTGATGCCTTTTAGTGACATGGGTGTTAAATCATTGTGGTGCTAAAATGCGACATTGGCGGTGAAAGGGTTAAATCATTGTGGTGCTAAAATGCGACATTGGCGGTGAAAGGGTTAAATCATTGTGGTGCTAAAATGCGACGTTGGCGGTGAAAGGGTTAAACGCCAGCCAATTTTCCATTAAACTTAACTGGGTGTAGAAAATATTCTGTCTGCAATATTAGGGATTCCTCTCTGACATGCATAAAATAGGGCCTATCCTTTGGTTAACAGACCCTCATTTGATGCCTTTTTAACACGGGTGTTAAATCATTGTGGTGCCAAGAGGCGACAGTGGCGATGAAAGGGTTTTAACCCCCTTCAAGACGATGTATAATTAAAAAAACAAATTGTTCCAGAAATCCACTCGATCAACGAATACTGCGATTACTTCATGGAGATGATCCACGACATCGGCCTCCAGCTGAAATCCACCGCCGTCTGCACCGGAGTTCGTCGACTGCGCTACGGTCATTTTGAATCCACGCACGCCCTGATTCGGCAGCAGTGGACGCTGGCCGACATCGTCGGTAATCTGCGACAGAACGTCGCCATGATGAGACCGGAGCGACTGGCCGGAGAGGGGACGATGATGAGGATTGAGGGGGAGTCGGAGAGTGAGGAGAAGCAGATTGAGGGGTGACGGGTGGGGCGGGGGAAATGGTGAGTGAATTTTGTGATGTGTCAGGCATGGTAATTTTCAGGGAATTTGAACAAAGGGTGAATACTCTCTTTCTAATTAACTCCCCTCCACCAAAGTTGATTATGAACCCAATCATCTAGCAAATGCATGGATCAGAGCCAAAGTGAGACAAACGAAGCATCATTCTCAATAAAGAATGTGCCAAGTTCGCCTTTATGACCCTTCACCCACACAGTACACATCAACAATGGAAGTCAGAGAAAAGTGAATGCAGAGAATAAAAGTTTTTAGCTTGAGCAGATACCCTTTCCCAAATTTTGATCAGTTTTACGTATTCATCTTCAAGAGCAGTTGTCCCCTGATCACCATAAAGGGCTTTCGGCAAATGTTAAGATCAGCTCCCTCCAGCTGTTCCCGCGTGTCTCAGCTTAAGCCTGTTCTTAACCAGACGTAGTTCTGGTTGGTAAACATGTTCGGTGGATTAGGTTTTTTATACGAATAGTGTTGGACAACTAGTTTGGAAACAGTAATGTGGGCAAACACAGGTTGTCGCTCTTAACTGCGCCGGTTAATGATATGCATACGTCACGAAAGGAATCTTCAACGCGAAAGAGTTCGACCAATCAAAACGAAGGAACACAGAGGTTCCCAAACCACAGCTTGAAAACCAAATACCTGTGTGCCAACCTGGTTTGCCAACCCCGCAGAAAATGTTCCCAACATGTGTTGGTGCGGTTCAGATGCAAAACTAGTTGGAAGTGTTGTCAAACACAGTTGGCAAACCAAGTGTTGGCTTGGTTAAGAACGGCCTTTAACGAAAAAGGTAATGAATGGTGGGCCAACTTCACCCTGGAACAGCGGAGGGAGCTGATCTTAACATTAGCTGGGCTTTCAATCCATGTGGTTGCACCAAGAGAGAACATCTCCTGAAACCTGCTAATATTTTCAGGGTAAAATGCTTTTCTTCCATTTACCATGCCTGTGTGTTGATCGGAGTGATGATTTGTTGAGTGTTTTTCAATTTTGTGTGACAAGTCTAGGTTTTTGGTGTGTGTGTGCGTGTTTTGTTTTGGGTGTTTTTTTTGGGGGGGTTGTTCTCCCACCATCTACCAACCTACCCACACTTTTTTTTTAAAGCTATTGACCCTAGTAGCACTGTTCCCGAAATATTCCGGGACCCCCCCCTCCCCCGAGCCAATGGCGGATTCCTGAATATTCTGGGAAGACCCACATGACATCACAAACCACGTATTATAACGGCCAATCGTTGGAAAACTTGTGTTCCTACCACACTGCGTCATCAAAAAGGATCTGTGCTTGACGTCGCTGGAATTGAATGCTGCATTTTCATTGTTTAAGAGGGTGAATTTTAAAAAAACCATTTTGGTCAATCTATTTTGGGATCAGACTGAACTTTTGCAAATGGCGGTCAGGCATGACCTGCCTGATTCGAAGAGCTTTTCAGACAGATATTTTTTTAATGCAGTGATTGTGATTAGGGCTTTAAATGAGTCGATTTAGATCATATTTTCGCTGGAAAGTACAATGACGTGAGAACTTTGAACTTTTCAACGAGGAAAAGGAGTGATGATTGACAATTGTGCCGAGTTGAAGCTTGGCGGGCGCCGATTGAGTTTCTCAGTTCGATTGTGGATATGTCCAGGTATCTTGCTTTTCTCCGCTTGTGTTTGACTCAAAGCGACTAAGATTTTAATGACTGAAGAGACTAATAAAGCTTTTATTTTATGGACTCAAGTGGAAGGGAAGAAATATATATAGTCAGAGCGACAGTGGGTGATGTCACTTCCTGTCTTTAATCTGCAGGCAAAGATGGCGGATTTTGTTGTGCAGTTTGTTTGTTTTTCTCAGTCAATCAATTTATCAAATTTTATTAAGTCCTCGCAAAAAGGATAATTGTTTTGCGACACGTTAAACGTATAAACAAGCAACAACTAAACTTTAAAACCACAAACGGCTGAATGTTGACCGGCACACTGAGCTGAACAGGGAAGGTTGCTGTAGACGGCTGAATGTTGACCAGCACACTGGGCTGAACAGTTATGACTAAAGGTGCTGAAAAAGGTGCGGAAGGTGGAAGATATAGGACAGGCAAAGAATGTCTTGGCAGGATAGGGACACAAGAAGGGTTGGGCAGAATGGGACGTAAAGAAGGCCCCGGGCAAGTGGGGACAGAGGGATCCTTTTTCTTTGGAGACCGCTTTTTCTTTCCCTGGCCTGCAGTGTCTTCAGGATGATGGCACTGAAGGCGTGTATCCTGGTGTCCTTCATCCAGAGTGGAGGGTGCTTGCCTTGCTTGTGGAAGCAGAGTCAGCTAATGGCACAGGGATTTTGAGGCACAGACAGCTGTTGGTATCTGCATCTTCCTTCTAGCTTCAATCACGATTTTGTGTCCCTTCAATTTTGAGTTAAGTGATTTTCACTGTAAAAGATGTCTTGGCTATTATTATTAAGTATTGTGTTGGCTTGTAGTAGTAAGGCAACACTAGCTCTCTTCCATCTGCTTCCCCCCCCAGCTCTTGATTGATCTTAATTGACTTGTCAAGTTGTGATAAGCGCACACACACTCACCTACCTACCTACCTACCTACCTACCTTTCTCACATTCCCTCTCCTAACCCCCTAACTTACCCCCCTCCCAACCCCGCCTTCCCTTCACAATCCAAAATAACAGCCAACATACATGAACAATACACTCTTTACCTCCACCTTTGTTACATTGAGGATTTTAGTTTTACACCATCAAAGTATTGTATGGAAGAAAGGGAAGAGAGTTTCAACACACTCCTGCAGATAAAAGAATTGATGAGTGGGAGTGGGTTGGCACGCTTTATTACATTATTTTATTTATGTACTTATTTATGTATGTAAAATCATGTGATGCTCTGTCAACTAAACCCTTCCTTTATTTACATTTCAAGTTTACTTCACCCAACCCCTGCAAAAGGAGAGAAAGAGATAGGCAAGCAAACAGAGAGAGAGAGAGTGTGTGTGTGTGTGAGAGAGAGATGACAAACTAACCTCTAGCAGCACAAAGATGTTGATAATGCCGCCATATAGATGCTTTTGTCATGGCTGAAGGCAGAATCTTGACGTCAGCCCTCTTAACACCAGGAACTCTCCCTGGTAGAACAAGAGCGTGGTCCTCTGCAAACTGTGTGATGAAGTGCATGACTCGCTCAATGGTCTGAACGGATAGGACCTTTGCATTGTACTTCCTACCTCCCCAGTTTGGCTTTTTGCGAGGTGTGACTCCAAACTTCTTGTAATGGGCAAGCAATGGAGTCAGCTTATTCTGGCTGATTCTAAAACAGAATAAATACCAATATTACAGTTAACTCTTAAGTCCTTATACCGCCCTTCTCCGCCCGATTTTCCGCCCTTGCCGAAATCCTGTACCACCCTTCTCCGTCCCAATCTACCCACTTTGTTACTGAGGAAGTGGGAGCTCTCTAGTGCAGAGAGAAAGCCTTAACGACAGCCGGAAAGCATTCGACTTCCTGTTGCAATGGCTGCCATTTGCAGAGGAGGTCGATTGAAGGCTATTTTGGATCGATTTTCTTCAAATTTTGTGCGACAATTTTTTTTCATCAAAATGGCGGCGTTCCGAACGATCGATGACGATGTTATCGATGTTTTTACCGATAAATTGTGTGCCAATCGTGCTTTTGGACGATCGCGAATGATCGGCAGTAAAACCGGCAGGTGTGCGTAACGGAACATCATTTTTACCTGTTGATTGCATCCCCAAAATACTACAGAAAGGCAAGTACTAAGTTTATTTTGTGCTTTTAGTGTTTCTCTGATCATGTAAGTGACTTGTGCTTGCAATGGTTTAATAATAAACACACCACACATTGTTTTTTAGCATCTTTGTTGAACACACCTTTATTTTTGTTTATTATGTAATAACAATTAAAAAAATATGTTTTTAAAAACAGACTGGCAAAACCATTGATCAACACATAAAACAATGTCATAGCAACATCATTCCCAAGTTTCATTAAGTTTTATTCACAAACAAATTTAATATTATTTTTTGAATAAGCATACCCATTTCTTGCTCAATCTGCCAAATCCTTACAGGATTATGGAGCTTGGCTCTGCTACTTCCGAATAGGACAGTAAGAGTTAAAATACTGCTCTCTGAGTCTCTCTTTTGAATTCCAACTCAGCCGTATTAGATTTTGTTCAACAAATTTATATTATAATTTCAGTAATTAATACATTATAATCTACATTATTAACTCTCTCTCTCTCTCTCTCTCTCTCTCCTCAATCTCAAAAAATAAAGTTAAAAACAATGTTCACATCACTGGAGGAACAGATACCCCACCAGGAATGTTTGACTCTTTATGAAAAAATAATAAAGCTGATAACCCAACCCAGTCAAAATCACAACTTGGTCCAAACGCTTTGAAACAGACAGATAGACACAGAGAGAAACATAGAGAGGCACATACAGCAACATACAGAGATTGTCTAATGGGTATTAAAATTAAAAAGTAGGCAACCTACCCATAGACAAACTTGAAGCCGCCTCTGCACACAAGTCTTCCATCCACCATGTAAGTACAGTGGAGTCCGGGTAAAACGAATTTTAAGGGAACACAGACTCAGTTCGTTGTATGTGCATCAGGATTTCGTTATACATGTACATGTACAATGTATGTTGAAAACAAAAACAGTTCAAACACTCACCAATGATAACCGAAAACATAAACTTGACCAGTTTGGATCGTCTGTCTTAATCACGGGATGTACAAGGCTTGAAGAAGTTCAGCAGTGTTGTCTGACGCTGATCTGTTTTGGCACACTTTTCAACAAGTTTGTCCATTAAGTGACAACACATCACACAAATTTAGTTTGTTATAGGCTTTCACGAACTTTTCGATCTTTATTTTGAGCGCGAATTGCAAAGCGACCTTGAGAAACCGAATGATCTGTAGGAAGCCTAGGCCTAGCAGACAACCCAGTGTGAATCTAAATGAGTTCACGCATGCGCAGTTCATATTTTCCAACTTCCTTCCTCTTGACAACACGTTCTAGCTTGGAGTTTGAAGGCCTAGGTTTTTGCAGCGCATCGCACAGGCTGAGTTCGTTATAGGCTATTTTTCCAAGTAAATAAAATTATCCTGGGGCGTAGAACATGTGTTCGTAAAAAGTGGGTGTTCGTTATTTCAAAAGGATTTTTTGTTCGTTATACCCATGGCTTTGCAAGTGACAAATAGGGCATTTGCCGGGAAATTGAAGTCAGTTCGTTAATCGCGAAATTTCGTTAAAAGCGAGTTCGTTATAGTTGGACTCCACTGTAGTTCTTTGTCGCTCCCTCTCCTTTCGACGACAAGGCTTGTCCAGTGTAGTATCACCGGTGTTCATCTGCAGTCCAGCCAGGATTCCAAGAATGGTCATGTTCTTCTCAGCTGTACATGCATGGAAGAGAGAAAAAAGTAATCTATTATGAATATGACTCATGAGCACAAGAATATAATTTAGAAGAATAAGTGGCATTTATAAATTAAAAAATATAATAATTCATAGGCCTACAAACAAACAAAAAACAACAAAAATTGACTTATGGTAATTCAATGTGTAACATAATCCAATGGTTAACAATGACAACCTCTCTCTTTCTCTCTCTTTCTCTCACACACACACACGCACGCACACGCATGCACACACACACGACACACACACACGACACACACACTAACAACTAACCCCAACACTAACGCATACACACAGACACACACACACACGCACGCACGCACACGCACACACACACACACACACACACAAACTAAGGCCTTATTGAAATCAAATTGTTTAGGTTGATTTTGATTTATTTCTTTGAAGAAAGCTACAACAAATAAAAATAACTCGCCCTCTGTAAATTCAGCCATGTTCAGTCTTTTCTGAAGCACCTCATCCACAGAAAACTGAAAGGCAGGGAGAGCCTTGAATAGTGTCTGAGACCGAGGAGTCACACTCACTGGCACTGGAACTTGTACTCGCTTCTGTCGAAGCACTCTTAGTCACTGACTTAATTTTGCATTTGAAGTTAATAATTTTCTCCCTCTCAGTGTCTCTATTGACTTGTACCCCATCATGAATGTCAACTTCGATTGTTTGAGATTCGGCACAGACAAGTGGGGGTTCTCCTTCAGAATCAGTATCGTCTGCTTGGCCTACACCACCCGCACTTTCTTCTTCGGTCTGTGTGTCAGATTCCACTTAATCTTCGTCTTCTTCCTCCAGATCTGGTGATTCGGTGTTAGCAAAATATTCATGAATCAAGCTATTGATGCCATGGTCATGGATATTTGCACCAGAAGCTGCCTTGTTTAGTGCTTCAACAACTTTTTTTTTTTTTTTGCTGTCCCATCTTCTGGGCTGTACAGTGGCGTTGCTCCCACGCCGCTCGTTCCGAATCCCAATTCGCAGCCACACCCGGGTTTGTTCAAGTCGCAGAAACCGAGACCAGCAGTTCAAGGGGAGCAAATCTATGTTAGACCGTCAGGAGGCAACCAACCGAGGAGACACTGCACTTCTGCTGAGTCACTTCGGTGGAGTTCAGTGGAGCCTGTTCAGGACACCACCTACTAAGCCCCCTACTGATGACACTGTTCTCTTAGTCACGGAGCCAGCGTGAGTGAGGTCCTCCTCCGAGGGCACCACCACGACCGTCCACCGACAGCTCCCCAGAACACACCGATCCCCATGACTTTGACCCGAACGCACCAAGGCATAGACTGGATTCAACAACTTTGTCAGCACGCTCGACAGTCGCCATTGTGATAAGCAACGCTTTATGCGGATTGGCTAACTCCGATCACGTGCCGCTTTCAGCAAACCAGAGAGCAGGGAATCTCCCCCTAGTGACGGTTTGCTTGCAAGTGGTCTAGTATTTCCAGAGCTTTTATTGGTTAACTATTTATAAATACGAACAAAGTGAAGGGTAAAAAACCACGGTCGAGGCTCTGACCTTAAAAAAAATACCAGGTTTGCCGGGTTCATTTCAGAGTGAAGGGGGGTACAGGGTGGTCAAAAAGTATCAAATTTGGGCTGTTTTCTCGAAGAAATAGAGGGGGTATCATGAATAAAACACGATTTTAGAAAAATAAAGACACAAGAAACTTAAAAACGGGGTGGAAAAGTGTACAGAAAGGTTAATAAAGCCAACCAAATCGAAACCCCAAAATCGACCTGATCGCCCCTATGTGACTTTACTGTGGCCTAGCGCAAAACTGAGTCGGGTGAGATACGACTCATTTCGTCGTGGATCGTCGCATTTTTGTTTTTCTTACTTGATGAATTTAAACTAGGCCTACCATAATTTTTTTATGGGTACTGAATTGACAGGATGCACAGACACAGCGACACACACAGACACTTGTCTGAATCACTTTTAGTGGATGTTAAACTGAAGAACAACAACAGAGAGGGGGGGGGGGGGGGGGGGGGTAGCAAATCTAACACCAGGAACATGGTTTGACATTTTATGATGGATTTTTTGGTTGTAATCTTAGCGATTGTGGGCTTGTTTAGCACTACAGCTGCTCCGAAATGTCTAAGCGCTCACTCAGCAAACAAAGTAGGCCTCACTGATGAGGCCAGGAAAATTGAGAGGTGGAATGATACTGACATAACCCCACTCATCTGTCAAATGATTTGGATCAAATCCATTCAAAAGCTTCAACTTATGTACGTAACGATTTCTAGCATCTCCTTCCGACTTTTCGACGTACTTGACCTCTTTTTCTCCATGATCGCAAGATAGACTCAGATTGACTTGCAAGTTATGACACTCTTCTCTTCACGCATGCACAGCAACTTTGCCAGAATGGCAGACGCTTATCCGCGTCTGTAGAAACGCGCGTCGTCACTCGTTATCAATTGGGCCACTTGGTTTGCCGAACACAAGATACGTAACAATGTCGTTGTACTGCAAACTAGGCAAAGTTTCTGGGTCTGCCGACCATGATTTGTCATGTAATTGATAAGGATCAACACCATCAATTTCAAGAAGCTTATGTAAATACAATTACTTATGCTTCTTCAGGCAGTTATTTCAACGTACGTCTCAGCATTCTTGCAGTGTTAGTGGACGCCATTTCTCTTCAAAGCTGGTCTTCGCAAGGACAGAGATTTTCTTTTTCATTGGGATCAGTACTCGATGAAACAACATATGGATTTTACTTTTTAGCGATACAGTGTAGTTTTAGTGTAGATGGTGCGTGTAATCTTAGTAGATCTTGATCTAACTTCCCTTTCTTGACTGTCTCCTGGTGCATTGGTCTTTGTTACCACTTTGCTCTCTCCATCAGAATCCCGGGGCTCTGAGCTCCAAACAGTTTCCACAGCTATTGCCTGTGCATCTGCCAATAGTGTTTCGTTTTCATAGGGAAAAAAAATAAAATTAGTTGTGGTTAAAGTATCCCTACCTACCCTATTTTTTTCGGCCGACCCTATGATTTTTGTGTGGCCTTGTCCAAAAAAAGAAAAGAAAGAGAGATAGCCATAGTCATACGCTCATATTTCTGAAAATATGAGGGTGATCGGCACTTTCATAGTTTCAAAGCATCTTACACGCTCGTGGATGTTTTCCGGGACATTCATCCGGATGTAGGAAAGGAAAACATTATCACATGCCGAGGTGGTTCAGTTAGCTGAACCTTTCGAACTAGAGCTTTCAACACCACTCGGCGATCTCAAAGAGCTGGGAGTGAAGAACTTACAATTTTGTTGAGAAAGAGAAAGTTTTATTTCTTTGGGTTGTTTACTTTAAATTACTCGATTTTCATGACACACACCATGTAGGCCTATATGTGCACACACACACACACACACACACACACACACCAAGAGAGTAAGAGAGAGTGATAGAGTGAGATCTTGTGTTTTGTTAAATTTGACCTTTAAAAAAAGTTAGGTCCTATCTACTTACCCTATTTTTTTTGGCCATGTTATCTTAACCACAACTATATTTTTGGGGGGCCTAGGGCTCCATCAAGACTCGATGACTAGGAAGTCTCCAACTTCTAAGCTTACCGGTGCTCTGTCTTCACTTGATCTACCTCGAGTAATTGGACTGTTTTTACCTTGTGATTTTATCCATTTTTAATACACGTAGTAAGATTTAACATGGAGACAGCCCTGACATGGCCTTAGTTGTCGATGGGGCTATAATTTTAATCTTAATCCGTGCTGGCGTGGAGATACACCACTTGCAACAAAATGTTCGATCAGACTTCCAAGCTTTCCCCTCTTCAAATGCATATTGACTCCGCACTTGTTTCTCCATTCTCTTAGTATTTTCAGGGGGGTTTTCCATGCACAGAATAGCTTCCTAAAGTGTCGAACTTCCTTCCTGTCTGCTTCATAACCACCTTATGGCCGATCTCACAAAGTTTTGCGTCGATTTTCACCGATTTTGTTTTTGTTCGACTTCTGGACAAAAATGGCCGAAGCTGCATCGTTATATGAATCGTTCTTTGGCAAATTTATCGACCGAATGGTTCCAGAACACAAAGAAGGAACTTAATAGGATTTTGGAAGTGAAGTGACTGTGTCAACAGTGCTAAACAATGACTTGTCTGGAATCGGTGATCGGAATATTTCTGATTTTTTTGCATCATCGCCTTACCTGTGTTACTCACCTTCGCCATATAACGGCATGACAGGAAAATAATAATTAAAAAAATCAAATAAACAGCGATCCGGTGTTTGTAGCAGAAATTTTGTGTGCTAAACAGCGATTCAATTGAACTTTGATCATTATGAAGTGGATCTGCAGTCTGTGATATTTGGTTTGAAACTGATTGTAAGATGATTCAGAAACTCAAGATTGTGTACCTGTGTGAACCGTTAATGAATTGTTAATTACTACACAAAATAAACAAGGTCGGTGAATTATTTTGTTGCTTTCGTTGTTGTGTGTTCATCAGTGTTGTGTGTTTTACTAGCATAAAGCAAGACAACACTCACAATTTTTTTTTAATTGTTTACAAAAAAATCATTAATTAAAGCAAAAATAAACAATTAACATCAACATATGCCAACAACTATCAAGAAATGATACTCAACTTGCAAAGCAATCATATATCCACACAATCTTACATTTTCATTCAAATGCATCAATTAGAATAAAAGTTATAATAGTATAAACATACCTACCCACTGCAAGCCTCTTTTTGCCAATTCCTTCTATGAACTGGGAGTTGAAACGTAGGCAGCCTTATATGAGACTAAGACTTAAGCAGTGACGACTTCTTTTCCAAGAATACTTTTTGAAAAAGTATCTCTGCCCTGATGGCTTTCCTCAAGGTCGTGTTGTTCCTGTAGACGTCGAACAAGTACTTCTCACTGAACTTCTTGACTGTAGATTTCTCTTCCTTTTCTTGCCTTTCACCTTCGGATTCTTCGAGATCGTCAAGCTTTCTTTTTGTTCCACCCCCCGATTTCAACCACGCTCTTAAAGCCATTTTTCTTTATTTCTACAATTATCTGTAAACCACTTTCTGATTGGCTACAAAAAATAGCCTAGCCAATGAGAATGTCGGGTTCAGACAGTGCTTTTTTTAAAAATTATTGACGCTTGCTCGTCGGGTTATGCCTATCGGCTCGTCTGCCGCAAGAGCGAGTATGATCTTTCGTAATGTTTAATATTTGTACAACTTGATAATCTTTTCACGCTTAGGTAAGATTTTAAAGGCGTGATTTCACCTCCCAATTACAATTTGAAGACGTGAAATTCACGCCTGATTGAAAATTATAAGACGTGATTTTCTATCAACTGACATAGACTGGCTTGATTTCTTGATGTTTCATGCGCCCTTCAAATTTTGATGACTGTTACTGTAGTGTCAGGGTTTTGTTCTGGAGGAGGTTTTTTTCTAACAGCATTGTCATGGATCCCTTTGACTACTCGAATAATTCGTTCAGGATCCGGGAAATTGCAAGATTTTGCCATTTTGCGAAGAACTGCATTACTTATTTGTCGATGGACTCGTGAGTTTCTTGTTTTCTGGCATGAAACTTATAGCTTTCGTATACTTCGTGTGTACTGCCAAGACAAAACTCAATGAATTTTTCAATCACTGTTTAATGGAGACCTCGTCTGACAACTCCGGATGGTCTGAGATCCCAATGCAATTTTTTTATGCCAGAATGAAACTGCTGAGAATCGGAGAGACAGAGAAAAACTGGCTGTTTACAGCTTTTTCTTCTGTGAATTACCTCAAATTTCCATTAAATGATTTTAGTTCGATTAAAAATTATAGTTCAAAGCTTGGAACATTTTTCTGAAGTTTCATATAATTATGTATTTAGCTTTACATGATCATATTCATTGACAGCCCTGACATGGACTCACAGTAGTGGGCAGGGCTATAACTGCGACACAATCTGTCCTTGTAACTTTTAACATGGGTAAGTAAAAGGTCTTAGTACAATGTCGTCAGCAACATGTCGGCCATCAATTTCTTAGTGTTGCACAACAAACTGGAAAACTGCATTTTCTGCTGGAGACTGTATTGAAATTTTCCATCAAGTATGCCACGGAATTCTTGCTGGAGCAAATCAGTAGATTGTCTGCCCTCCATCTGTCAAAACAAGACTCCCACCTTCTGAACATATTTGTGGCATGCCGAACTTTGCTGCTCTGAATGAGCTTCCAGTAAGGGCCGGTGACCCGAAGAAAGAGGAGAGCCATGGAACAGACTAAAACCAGCAGGTTATTGTCATCCAAGTCAGCCACAACACTCTCTATCTTCAAGTTGCTGTGTGATAAAAAGCTGTGATTGAAAAAAACTTTCATGTCTTCTACGTGGTGCATGACAGCTGTGGCTCCTTCAAGGCAGCAGTTGAAGTGATTTGATCGGTAGCTTCTCGCAAGGCTTTTCTTCTTGTTTTTCACCGCAGTACGCCAGCCATTTCGAGCGACTGCCATTCTTGTTGTCACCCAGATTAAAAAATTTCACTTGATAATTAGTTTTAGAATTGGATAGATTTTACTTTGTACGTTTCATGTAATTTTAAAATACATTTTGTAGCTTTTAACTATTGTTCTGACTAGTATAAGGCGCACCTGATTATAAGGCACACCCCCAAAATTTTACACAAAATTCAGATTGTTATGTTTTCTTACTATTTTACTAGTCATATTATAAGGCGCAGGGGTCTCAGTCTGGGGAAAAAGTATCGCCTTATAGTCCGAAAAATACTGCAAGTATTTTAACTACTACACTTTGACTATTTTTTTTACCTTGTGTTTTTATCCTTTTTTAATATGTGGTGACAGCCCTGACATGGCCTTAGTTGTCGACAGGGCTATAATTTTAATCTTAATCTTAATCCCTCAATGGGCCAACAATTTCAGAAGCTGTTTGGAATATTCGGCTGCAAGCTGTTTCTGTTTTATTGAAGCTTAAACTAAAGATATGACATCATCAGTGGCATCACACACCCCGTAGTAGACACAGGGCAGGCAGTGAAGGGGTTAAAAGACAAATCGATTTCTTATAAAGAAGGTACATGAGAGTGCGAACCCCATCAAAGCACGACCTGAAAATGGGAATGGACTCCGGGCACTATGGCTTAGAGTCAAAGCGGACTATCTCTATCTCATTGACCTTATTGCGAAAACTAATAACTTGTATTAACCCTTTCACCGCCACCTATATTTCAGCTAAACATGTCCAATAAATTTACCTAGGTAGAGAACAAAATCCATCTGCAGATTCTGGATTCTTCTGTGACAGATAAAAAATAAGGCCTATTTTTACTTTCCTTCCCAAAACTAAGACAATAGGGTCTTTGGAAAATAGACCCCAATTTGATGCCTTTTAGTGACATAGGTGTTAAATCACTGTGGTGCTAAAATGCGACTTTGGCGGTGAAAGGGTTAAAACAGACCAAAAATAATATATAACAAAAGTTTAACAAAAAACTTTGATTTTGTTTTTACCTTGTGTTTTTTGTCCCTTTTTTATATGTGGTAAGACTTAACGTGGTGACAGCCCTGACATGGCCTTTGTTGTTGACAGGGCTATAATTTTAATCTTAATCTTAGTGCATAAATACGCACGATCTGTACGTTTTCAGAAGCCCTGCCCCAAAGTATTCTACAAAGTCAACTTCGTTTTGTGGACCACCATTATCGCTTTGTACTTCACTACTTGCTCTGTTGGCTTGTCATACCCTGTGGGGTTTTTTTGTGTGTGTTAATGGTTCCACACGAACCGAAGGAACTTTCGTCTTGACGGATGAATGAGAATGTGGAAGTACGCGTCCCTCAGATCGATTGAGGTGGCCCAGTCCCCGGGCTGAATGAATGAACGTATGGAAGCCGCAGTCTCCATCTTGAAACGGACTGGGCGAAGAAACTTGTTGAGAGGAGAGAGATCCAGGACTGGTCTGAACCCTCCCATCTTCTTTGGGACCGTAAAGAGACGGGAGTAGAATCCTGGACCTGGGTGCAGGATCAGATCGACCGCACCCTTGAGACGCAGAGACTCGACCTCTGCTTGGAGGATTAAAAGTCTCTCCGGGTCCGCCGGAGGCGGAAACGAAATGGGAGTACGCGAGAGAGGAGGTTCTTGCAGGAACATGAACCGGAACCCTGCCCGCACCACCCGAAGAGTCCAACCGTCGCCTACTAGAGTGTTCCAAGCAGGTAGCGCTGCGCTCAGAGCGCCTACGCAGGAAGTAGGGGCGGTTGGAGGACTTTGGGAGGATGCGGGCTCTACCGAAAAGGCTGCTTGTTTTGCAGCCTGGGAGGCCCAGAAGACTTCCCTCCGCGGAAAGAGGAGCGTTTCCCTCTGAAAGATTGTGGATCGCGAGACTGAGTGGAGACAGGCTTGTAAGCCCCGCGATACGAAGTGTGGCGTTTGTAGAAGGACCTGAATGCCTGGTAGGGGCGTGAAGGCCTAAAAGTCCCACGACTCTGCTGGGTGCCCTGCGAGGCCTAATGCGGAAGCGCTTGGTGACAGCGTCGATGAGAGCGACTTGGGAGACCTCCGCCTTGCGTTTTGACGCCGAGTCCAACGACTTGTCCAGCAGTTTGCTGCCAAACACACCCTTGGAGGGAAGGGAACGTAGTCTCTCCTTCTCTTCCCTGGAGAACCTCGAGGATGTAGAAAGGATCTGGTCACGGCGTAGAGCAGCAACCTGTACCTTGAGGGTAGCTACGACGTTCGTTTGGCTGGCGAGGGCGTCGTCGAGGAGAGAGATGAGTGATCCGACGGAAGCCCCGTCTATCTCCTCGTACAGTTGAAATTCGTCCGGCTTGAGGGACGGAGAACGACCGATGAGACGAGCCAAAGGGAGTGCAAGGAAGCAATCACGCTGCACGACTTGAGTGTGTCCTAGGCTCAGACACCTCTCCTCATGGGAGCCATGAGAGAGAGAGCGCTTCGCCCTGACCGGGTCTACCTGCACCACCGTCCGTGGTGCCTACGACCTCCTGGTCGGCATCGACCTCCAGGTCGGAACGGTAGACAGTCCGTCTACCGACGTCCTCGTCCATTGAAGTCCGGAAGGCGTCCTGAAGATACAACGTAGGAGGAGACCTGGAGACCTGTGCAGAAGAACAGAAAGCAGAACCCTCTCCAGCCGGGGAGGTGACAGACGTAATTGCTGGTACAGACACAACAAGCCCGCTATTCTGCAGGTGACGGATGAATGCCTCGAAATTTTCAGGAGTTTGTGCGGATGAATTTTGTTCCGACTTCGACTGAGTACACACAGAGGCCGTGGCCTCTGTCTTAGGTGAAGAAACCGCAGTACCTAGAACAGGTTTGTCCGAAACGTCCGATGGAGGTTTTGTGTGCGAATTTTTAGAGTCAGATTTCGCCGATTTTCGATCTGATTTCTTGGAAGATCTTGAAGAAGATGACTTGGGCGAAACAAAACGCCCGACACTGTCGCGAGAAAGAAGAACAGACTTCGAATCTTTCGAAGAAGGAACCCGCGGGACCCCCGAGGGAGGGTCCCCAAAATTATCGTCCATGACGACAAAGGAAAACTAAATGAAAAAACTTTTCACCAAGTTTAAACAAACACTAAAGAAACTAACAAACCAACTGAGTTGCTAAACAAAGCAAACTACAAGAAATAATGGACTGCAGAGTTAGACTTGAAAAAAACGCAGTGCCAAGAACAAACCCAAAAATGGCTACCTAACCAGTAAGAACACCGGCTAGGCCAACAACAAAATTAAATTTATAATCTTCAAAAATACGAAATGAAGAAGCAAAAGAAAACGAGAACTAGCTAACAACAGCAGGCTAGCACCAAAGAAAACTACAGAACCAGAACAAACCCACCAAGAACGCTTGGAAAAAGAATTTGAACTGGAGTAAGGTTTATCATCAACAGCCTTGAAGCATGGTAAATAGAGAATGAGTTGGGGGCGGAAGTGGATATACGTGACCGGAAGTGGGAAAGGGGGGATAACCCCACGGTCACTAGAGTGACTTACTCTTTGTTATTTGGTAACTAAGCGTTTACGCTTTAGGTTTTTCCAGCCAATAAGTATGTTATGCTATTGTTTTGAGTGTTGGTAAGTATTTAATTATATAGATAGTAAGATTAATAAAAAATATACCATTTTTTAATAAAAGACTACGGCATGTGGGTGTGAAAGGGCACCGGTCTTTCAGAGGCTTGGAGTTTGAACTGCTAAGTATGATTTGATGGTAACTTGCTGATTATTGCCCTTTTCTCTGCAACAAACCTGAACTTGCCTTTCTTCTCCCCTGAGGCATACATTGATAAATTGAAGAGCTGGCACCAGAGCATTTCCTCTTAAACAACCATGAGCGACTTTTTAACGAGTGCTCTAAATTATGCATGATCGACTCATGTAGCTTTTATTAACCCTTTCACCGCCAATGTCGCATTTTAGCACCACAATGGTTTAACACCCATGTCACTAAAAAGCATCAAATCAGGGCCTGTTATTCAAAGACCCTATTTTCTTAATTTTGGGAGGTAAGGATAGGCCTTATGTTATACATGTCACAGAGGAATTCACAATATTGCAGATATTTGTTTTGCTCTACCCAGTTAAGTTTAATGGTATTTTTTGGCTGAAAAATGACTGGCGGCGAAAGGGTTAATATCAAAAGCACGTATAGCAACACTTGGTGGTTTTAAGCTGGCAGGATATTGAAGCCGAAGAGGGAAATGGTGTTTGCAGTAAGAAATTACTGATTCTGTTCAAGAGCCATTCTGCTCTTTTTTTTATGCTGATACATGTTTTAATGTGTGTTGTTGCTTTTAATTAATTTTTCATTTTAGACTATGATGTAATGCCTTTTAGATCATCTTCGTGTACATAGTATTGTACATGTGCGGGAAAGAGGGGGTGGGAGTTTGGAGGGAGGAGGGGCGTTGGGAGAGAGGGGGGAGGGAAAAGAGAGAAAAGATTAGGGAGAGAGGGGATAGTGTTGTTCTGGTATGGTCTATAATGTTTCAACTCAGGGGGAGGAGTGGGGGGTACGTAACTCGGGACTTTTTAGATGTGAGAGAATGGATGAGGAGTTGGGTGCACTTTTGTAAACAACTATTTTAATGCATGCATTTATTTGTTATTTAAGAGTTTGTTTAGTTTCTGGAGTATGTGTGTGACGTGTCCACAAAAAAATTAATCCTTGTATGTATGAGGACGAAATAAAACAAAATTGAAGTTGAAGAAATGAAACTGCTGGGACTCATCCTCAAACCCAACGAATAATGCTTATGCCAAACGGGACCTACGAAACACTTTAGAAAACGTTTGCAGAAGAATATTACAAGCTCTTGTCTGATTGGTCAAACTTTAATGGACCAATCAACAACAAGAAATGTATTCACCCCCTACTGGTTCCGGATAGTTTGCCGCTTGCTCGGTGTTTGGCACGAACAAAACGCCACGCAAACTATCGGCAAACGAAGGGTGTTTCTTAGACCATTTTTGCCGATTTTAGCCCTTGTGAAACGGACCCCTGGTCAACCATTAACTCATTCGCATTGCAACGATTTTGAATTATTAAAAAAAAGTCACAAATCACTCCAACCATACACACAAACAAATCATACATAAACAAAAGAAGTGAAAGAAGATTAATGGTTTTTACTTCAGGTTTAGACATAGGGAAGTGGTAGATCAGACTATTTTATATATAGACTTTATATAGAAAAACTACGCCGATTTTACCCCACAACAAACTGCTACAAAAGCAGAGTCAGAGGCAAAATTGTGGTCTAAGGGAACGAAGAGAGTTTAGAAGTGACCAAGGTATGTTGTGCACACAGATTTACTTCCCTTGAAACAAATGCATCAACCAAAAACAGCATCATTTAAAAAACAAACAAATTCCACCCAAAACAATGATAGGTCAACAGAGATTTTTTAAACAAGAATCAGCGACAGAAAAAAAGTATTTTAAGTAAAACTTGAGGCAATATTGTACGCAGTACTGTCCAATCTGTAAGTTAGGACATCAGAAAAATCCATGAAATTAGGTCTTCACTGGCGAGTAATTTCAACGATCTGTACATTTAAACAGCCGGCTTGCTGCACGCAGGAACAGTTCTCACATAATTTCCTCTGCAGTCGCCATTGCAGGCGCACAGAGCTGTAAATTACAGCCCTTGGTGCATGCAGGAACAGTTCTCACATTTCCTCTGCAGTCATCATTGCAGGCGTGCAGGGCTGTAAATTGCTCGGTACAATACAGTAACGACCGAAATCTCCTAGCAACTTCTACTGCTTGCGGCTGAGATAATCAGCTTCAACGTTTTCCCGGCCGGGAATATGCTGGAATGAGAAGGCCACACTTTGGAGCTCGATAGCCCAACCCATCAGACGACGACGACTTGCAGGTCGTATCCTGTCCAAGTAAGGGTAGAATTTCCTGACACCCCAGACGACAGCTAGACACTCCTGTTCAATGGTGTGGTAACGAGTTTCGTCTGAGGTCAACTTTTTGCTTGCGTAGGCCACAGGCTTCAACCCTTCACCTCTGTCTTGAAGGAGAGCCGCTCCAATATCATGTGCTCAAATTTTGACGTGACAGCCCTAACATGGCCATAGCAGTCGACGGGGCTATAAACATCAAACATCAAACATCAAATGCCAGTGGCAGAAGCATCCGTGCGCAGGATGAATGGCAGGCTAACGGTGTAGGGGTGACACTTTCCCACACCAAGTAAATTATGGACCAGAAATCTTTATACAAGGAAAAACACGGTGCTACCCGTGACACACGCATGCACCCAAGGATTTGCATAGTGTCTGAAGTGGTGATGGCTTCAGACAGGGATCAATTAAGTGATGTGTGTAGGCTGAGTTCCATAGAATAAAGTAGATATAATCAAACAGGTCGCTGAACGTGCCCTGACTGGCTGGGTCAAAAGTAGATCTAGATCTAGCCTAGTTTTTAATTTAATTGTTTTTTGTGACCAACCTCTTTGAACCTCAATCAATCCTTTCTGCCGTGATGATGTCAATGGTAATGTCAAACAGAGTTTTCGTTCGTTTTTGTAGCAAGCAACAACGTTCGCGGCATTGGAAACCCCAGACGGCAAAGCAGGGAGAACACATTTACTTTGCAAAAATGGTCCGTTCGTGTTGTGTGAAAGACTGCCATAACAGAAAAGATTGCGATAAGACTAAGCGATTTTTTTCGATCCCATTAATTATTTCTCGAGAAGGAGAAGAAACTAAGCAACTGATGATATGACAACGAAGAGAATGGCTTGCACAACTAAGGTTAAAAGGCTACACCTTCGAGTCCAAGTCAACACGATTCGTGTGCTTGCTCAGATAATTTTGTTGAGGGTAAGTAACTTCTATAATGTAAAGGTATGCTAATATAATTGCGGATATTCATTCCTTTTCTTACAGCAAGATTGTTTTTATGCTTGTACTGCCTCAACAGTGTCAACACGAACACTGTTTTGGTGTGTGCAGATCTATTCTTCTACTTAGTAGCATTACATAATCAACTAATTCTAGAAGCTATAAAAAATACCTTGTGTTTATGACCCCCCACACACACACACACACACACACACCTCTCTCTCTCTCTCTCCTCCCCCCCCCCCCTCTCTCTCTCTCTTTCTCTGAGCCCTAAGCAGTGATGTCCTGAGGCCTCGGCCACAGACCATTGACTTAAAAGTGAAAATGTCCTATTGTCTTCTCCTCTTTCAGGACAAATGTCTGATTAAATGTTTAACAATGGCACGCTTTGGTTAATTTCTGCAAGAAACAGGGACATTGTGACTGTCATTGATTTCTCTTGTCTCAGGACAGTTTGTCCTTTCACGCTTTGGTTAATTTATATTTCTGCAAGAAACAGGGACATTGTGACTGTCATTGATTTCTCTTGTCTCAGGACAATTTGTCCTTTCACGCTTTGGTTAACTTCTGCAAGAAACAGGGACATTGTGACTGTCATTGATTTCTCTTGTCTCAGGACAATTTGTCCTTTCACACTTTGGTTAATTTCTGCAAGAAACAGGGACATTGTGACTGTCATTGATTTCTCTTGTCTCAGGACAGTTTGTCCTTTCACTTTGTGATCCTTGCAGTCAAGATGATTGTTTTGTCATGTAAGCTTACAGATAGATCTACATCAATGATAGTTTGAGGTGTATCATAGAGAAGCTGCCTGTCTAATCGACTAACTGCGTCAAAGAAGCGGAAGAAAGAAGAAGAAAAAAAGAGAGAGAGAGAGCAATAACTATTATACTGTAGTCTTGTTACCGTAGACCTACTATATGAAGTTACAAGAGTTGTAGCCATTTAAAATGGATTAAGGAGGCAGGGTCGCCCAGATTATCGTACCAAAATCAAATGATCAAAACATAGATTATGGAACTTGGAGAGTTAACAATAGGATCTCTACTTTTTTCTTTAAAAATCAATGTATAAGGTTATAAAAAACTCCGTTGGGCAAACGAGTATGAGCTAGTTGTCAATAAATTTTGAATTTTGTTAGAATCGAAATCCAAAAGATGTTCTTTGAAGGTTTTGAGCAAACAGGACCAGTAAGGTCCAATTATCATCATTTTGATTGATCATCGTGTGGTAGTTAAAGGTTTTATTTGCTTTAGATAGAGTATCAATGAAATCGTGGAGTTCATGCTGAACCTGGGGACAGTCTGAGAACAGGTGTTCCAGATTAAGGATTTGGTTACATTCACAGAGATATTTTTTATATTTGCAGTAGTTTGCATTTGTACGTAGACGGAAAATTAAAGATGAAAGATGATATGGAATTTATAAAAAGAGACCTTTTTTAACTGGTTTGGGATCCCAGTGGTGATCATTGGCATACTGTTCTAATTCGGCTTTCCAGTTAACATAAGTACTTTCTTTGAGTAAACTATTACATTCATTTACTGATAAGCCTATACTACAAGAGACGTGGCTTGAGTTTTGAGCTGCGATTTTAGCAGCGTGATCTGCTTTATCATTACCTTTAATACCACAGTGAGATGGGATCCAGGTAAGAGTAACCTGGGGTCCCTTAACATTAATCTGATGAACCAAAAAAAGGATTTCTTGTATTATTTCCGCTCTGTTGTTTTGAGGGAATTGAAGACCTTGTAAGGAGGACAAGGAGTCAGTGTATAGCACCACGTTAGATGTGAGTTGAGGAAGATCATTAACATAATCCAGAGCCTTGAGTATCGCCCAAAGTTCGGCACTGTATATAGATAGATTGGTATTTAGTTTGAAGGATTTAGTAACGTTTAGGGCTGGAATTGTAAAGGAGCATCCTATTTTGGTGGGTCCAAGTTTGGACCCATCCGTGTAAATTTGAACTGAGTGACGTGAGAAGTAAATCTTTTCTTTGGCTGCTACCGTTAACTGGTTAGTATCTTTCTCTTTAGAGTATGTGGTTAGACTGATATCTATATTTGGAGGTTCCCACTCCCAGATGGGGACACCATGTTTAGGGTGTAGGACAACATCCTTTAGTTGAAATTTGGAATTATCTATTAAGTCTTTAGAGAATTCATAGATGTGTTGGTACTTAGGATTTAGATGTTGCTCCTGTCGTTGGGTTAGTTGGGAAGCAAAACTAAATGTTGAGAAGAAATCTGCCTTCCCAAAGACATCGGCTGCCTGGAGGCGAACCATGAACTTGGCACAGTTAAGTTTAATTAGATGCTCTATGGGAATCCAATCTATATCCCTATAGATTAGCGTACCTACGGCATAAGGGGTAATGCCTAGAGCTAATTTTAGGGCCCGAAGTTCCATGGAAACTAATTTCTTTAGTTGTAAGTTGGTAAGTGAGTAAAAAGTCTCCATACCATAAGTTAGCCTACTTCTAATTAAGGCTTGCACCAGGTATGTTAGAAATTTAGGATCTTTAGCCCAGTTTTCTTTAGATATAACCTTTAAAAAGTTTAAAGCATTTGTACTTTTAGTGATTAAATGATCAATATGGGCATTCCAATTTAAATTGGACGGAGACGACGACTGGCGTAAGCGATTACTCTTACGGTCCCATCTGGCTGCTTTTGGCTCAAGATTGCCCCAAGGCCCTCGTGGCTGGCATCGTTCTCCACGAGGAAGGGTCTTGAGAAGTCTGCAAAAGCCAACACTTCAGAACCAGCAAGGGCATGCTTCAGCTGATCAAAAGCCTTCTGATGTTCTTCTTGCCAAGACTCTTTGATGGAAGTTGCCTTTCCTCGTTTCCCATTCGCATGTTTGTTCACCAAGGTGTGGAGAGGTCCTGCGATTTGTGAGTAGTTCTTGACAAATCTTCTGTAATAACCAGCGAATCCAAGGAAAGAGCGCAACTCTTTGACACTGGTTGGGACAGGCCAGTCTCGTATGGCTTCAGTCTTCTCTTTCTGACAGCTGACACCTTCAGCAGAGATGGTATGCCCAAGATAGCTTACTTCCCTTCTCAGCAGCTGACATTTCTCCAGCTTGATCTTGAGTCCGGTTTCCTCAATCCTTTTCAAGACTCTCTTGGAGGTGCTCTTCAAATGTCTTTGAAAAGATCAAGTCATCGAGGTACACCAACAGAAAGTTGAATAGGAACTCAGACATGACAGAGTTCATGAGCCGTTGGAACGTGGCTGGGGTGCCGGTCAATCCAAATGGCATCCTCGTAAACTCGAACAGCCCGAACGGTGTTGTGAACGCCGTTTTGTCTTGGTCCTGAGGATCCATTGCAATTTGGTGGTATCCACTGGCAAGGTCCAAAGTAGAGAAAAACTTGGCTCCTGAGAGAGCATCAAAGCTCTCCTGAATTCGGGGCAGAGGGTACGCATCTTTTACGGTCTTGCTGTTCAACCTTCGATAGTCGATGCAGAGGCGTAATGTTCCGTCTTTCTTCCTCACGACTACAATCAGGGCAGCATATTTAGGACTGTGACTCTCTTTCACAATCCCCTTGTCAATCAAGTCACGGATGTGCTCTTTCACTTCA
>JAGGCT020002356.1:0-10635 GCA_017654935.2 Phymorhynchus buccinoides | reverse complement strand
AGTTAAGTGGCCACTCTGAATGAAAGATGCATCGCATTCGGGGCCCGTATGTTGGATTCCTCCTGTACGGGAGTGAATGGGGCCTACTAGACGTTGCTCAGATGTGGACATGGAAGAACTCACGGTGTGCTGAGAACCCTCACATTCTGTTTGAATATTCAGTCTGAACTGTAAACTGTCGCCTTCAGTCTGTTGTTGCGTACAACAATGCTCTACACTTTGAGCCTGATTCGTGAACGACGTTGTGCATTTATTGCAATGAAAAGAGCGTCCACCTTTGTCATCCAACACAGTGTTCGTGGGCCTTTCAGGAAACTGATGTGGTCCACTCCACATCGCAGATATGCGGCCTCCTCCTGTGTGGTTCAGCGACTCAAGTATGTGGCCAGATGCGTCACTGGGATCGGATCTGTCGTCATGGGAATTAGCTGTATTCTGGAACTCAGTGATTCGTTCAATTGGTGCGTGACTTTGACCGTGATCAACAACATCGCTGGATATAGCTCTGTTGAAAGGGGAAGCTTTTCCATAACACTTAGGGGTCTCTGATGAGTTTGTGTCACCTTTTGTATCACTGTTCTTGCCCTTATTTTCAACAACTAATTCTGAAATATCTTCTGTCACAACGTCTAAAGAATCAACAAAAGGTACAAAGGATTCAACAGAAGGTTTGTTGAACCTGGGTGTGCTTTGAGCATATTCCTGTTCAACGTGGTCAAACTGAGCGAAAGGTCGGCTGTCCGTGAGAGACTGTTGTTCATCTATTCTGAACCCAGCTGTTCCATGACTAAACCCAGCAGCAAAGGGATTGTAGCCGGGACCTGCCATGTTGTTTTGATCCAAATCAAAGCTGATGTCATTTACACTGAACCCAGCAGCATAGGTATTGTAGCCGGGACCTGCAATATTGTTTTGATCCAAATCAAAGCTGGTGTCATTTACACTGAACCCAGCAGCATAGGTATTGTAGCCGGGACCTGCAATATTGTTTTGATCCAAATCAAAGCTGGTGTCATTTACACTGAATTCAAGGGAGCTAAGACCGGCATCAGTGGCAAAGGGATTGTAACTGGGAGTTGTGGTGTTGAGGTTGCTTGAAATGTTGCCGTTAATCCACCCAGGGGGTACAGGCGTCAATTGTGTATTTCCCTGTGCTGAGTAAAGTCCGGTGTTGTCGATGCCTGCAGAACTTTCACATGCCGGTAGATGTTCCTGCCTTGTATTGTTGTTGGTCCCAGCATTGGTGTTTGCTGCTGGCAGGAGCAGTGAATTTTGGCCTTGATCTATGGAGTTGTTCCTGATGTCGTTTTCAAGATCTTCAACGATAGCGAAGATGAAGTCCATAGAGGAGTCGAAGTCATCATACGTGATCTGAAAAAAAATTGACCACTTAATATGTGAATACACATGTATGAACTAATCCTTATCTCCGTCTGTTGTTTTGGTTTCTATCTCTGTCTCTGTCGGTTCTCTCTCTCTCTCACCCTCTCTCTCCCTCTCTCTCTCTCTCTCTCTCTCTCACCCTCTCTCTCTCTTTCATAAGTCATAAGTTTCTTTATGGTCCATTGGCATTGTACAACGCACATGGAAACTTGTCTTCCACCGCGGAAAATAAAAATATTAAATAAAAGTATGAAACATAAATTTACATTAACAAATATGTAACTCTCACACAACACCCAATCATTCATCCGCTCTCCGCTATCTTGCTCACTCATCATGCAACCCACCACCACTTTCCGCCTTCATTTTTAACCCTTTCTTTTCTTTCTCTCTCTTTCTCTCCCTCTTTCTCTCCCTCTCTCTTTCTCTCTCTCTCTCTCTCTCTCTCTCTCTCTCTCTCTCTCTCTCTCTCTCTCTCTCTCTCTCTCTCTCTCTCTCTCTCTCTCCCTGTATACGCACATATATGTGTAGATATAGGCCTGCTTGTATGCATAGAACAGCAGCCACAGCAACACAGACAGACAGATACACACACACACACACACACACACACACACACACACACACACACACACACACACACACACACACACACACACACACACACACACACACACACACACACACACACACACACACACACACACACACACACACACACACACACACACACACATCCCTTTCAACCCAGGATGGAAGGAATTGGCGACAGCACCATTTACGTCCACTTCACTGAGACAGTTGAGGGAATACAGCTAATGCTTACTGATAGTTTGAATTCAGCACATAGCCACAATTAATTGAGTGAAGTTTACAATTGTATTTTCTTTTGATTTAATGGTTGGATAGTGTGAGGCGGCTTTTAGCGCCACTTCTAGTTTGAGAGTCATAGTCTTTCGAAGTGACCAAACCGGTACATTTAGAAAATCATTCACATTTCACGGCTCACTCGTCAATGAACTTCAGACTAATGTCAATCAATTATAAAAGCTATTTGAATAAAGACAGGACAGAGGAACAGATTGGCAGGTAGATAAACAATTAGAACCACAACAATACCTCTTCCATCTTCTTCCTGAAACGAGTGTACGAGTACAATCAGCTGCGCTGCACTGTGATCTTCACACCACCATGATCGTCACCTTGTCTGATCAGGGTGAAACGGGGCTGGGGTTACCTTGTATTTTCTCATTGAACACTAGTTCAGTGTGTGTTCAGTTGGCAGGACCAGACTGAGGCCTGGTGTCATGATGTAGAGAGTTCACATGAGACCTACATAGCAGTGAAGGGTATGGACGTAATTCACGTGGTCGTGAACACGTGTAATGATGTGTGCTCTGTGTGTGTGTGTGTGTGTGTGTGTGTGTGTGTGTGTGTGTGTGTGTGTGTGTGTGTGTGTGAACGCACGCGCACACGTGTGTGAGTTTACGTATGCGTGTGTTTGTATGTGTGCACGCATGTGTATGTGCTTGCGTGTGTGTACTCTAACGCCCATGTATGTAATATTCTTATGTAAATATGGGATCCCGGACATAAGCCCACCAGTCAAAAGCCCACCTCGTTATTTTGGAAAACGGACAAAAACCCACCCTGAAGTGATATGATATAAATTGCTATATCGGGAGAGAGTGAGAGAGTTGGGAGTGACATAGACAAACAGACAGTCGAACAGACAGACTGACAAACAGAGAGACAGACACTGTAGAGAGAGGCAGACACAGAGAGATAGACAAAGACAGAGACAGATACACGTAGAGAGACAGGGACAATAATAATAATAATAATAATAATAATAATAATAATACTGAGCATTTATATAGCGCTTTACTCCCTTTGCAGGGAGCTCAAAGCGTTTTACATAGACAATAAAACACACATAAGTCATTGTACACATAAGACTCACTACAATCAAATCTAATATGCATAAAATAATATTATTTAATCAAATCCCTGTTCATAACCACAACATTTGAAACAATATTACAATATTATAAGAAAAGAAAACAAATTGCAAGGGAAATCAATATCTGGAGAGACATAGAAACACAGAGATACAGAGACAATGTCTGGGGAGAGAGAGAGAGAGAGAGAGAGAGAGAGAGAGAGAGAGAGAGAGAGAGAGAGAGAGAGAGAGAGAGAGAGAGAGAGAGAGAGAGAGAGAGAGAGAGAGAGAGAGAGAGAGAGAGAGAGAGAGAGAGAGAGAGAGAGAGAGAGAGAGAGAGAGAGAGAGACAGAGACAGACAGAGTGGGCTTTCGTCCGTTTTCCCAGATAACGAGGTGTGCTTTTGTCCGGTGGGCTTTTGTCTGTGCACCATAAATATGCGCACACACATGTGTTTGTGTACATGTGTGTCTGTGTGCGTGCATGCGTAGATACGTGTGCGTGTTGTCTTAACTGTGTGTGTATTATGTGAATGTGTATGTGTGTTTATGCGAGCATATGTGTGTGTATGGGTGTGTACTGTGTTTCTGTTTGTTTGGATAATATTTGGATGGGGAAAATGGACAGCTTCCGTTGGGAGAGGGAGATAAATATAGAGAAAACACTGAAAACTAAATAACGTTATTTTACAAGGGTTCAGATTATACACGAGCCTATACTTCCAATCTGTCCTTCTGGTTTGTTAAAGTGTTTCAGTTTTCCCATGTACTGACGTATTGGAAATAAAGTAGTGAAAATGTAGATGTGGTAGAAATAATAGTTGCTTTTGATAAAAAAAAAAATTCTGCTTAAATGTCTAAGTTTGGGAACATCAGAGTCAGATAAGTCCATATTAAGTTTATGTTTGTTTCATTCTCTTATTTGAACGAAATTAAAAGATTATGAAACGTTTGCGTGGATGTGTGTATGTGCGTGCGCACACATGTGTGTGTATGTACGTGTATGCATTGTGTAATTTGTATATGTGCACGCTCATGTGTGTGTGTTTGCATGCGTTTGCTAGCACACCCATGTATGTATTCATATGTAAACGCGCGCACGCGCATGTGTGTGAAAGCGAGCGCACGCACACGATATTTGTGTGTGCATGCGTGCTTGCAAGAGCGTTTGTGTGTTGTCTTATCCGTGTGTGTATATGTGAAATGTGTGTGCGCGCACGCATGCACACACACTCACACACAGACACACACACTCTCTCTCTCCTCCTCCTCCTCCTCCTCCTCCACCGGCTCCTCATCCCCCCTCTCCCTCCCTTTCTATGTCTCCTCGTCCTCTACTCTATTCATGTCCACAATCAACAGGCAAAAATCAATGATTTAAATCTCTCTCTCTGTGTGTCTTTTTTTTTTTTTTCTTTTCTTTCTCTGTTTGTCTGTCATCCTCTCTCTCTCTCTCTCTCTCTCTCTCTCTCTCTCTCTCTCTCTCTCTCTCTCTCTCTCTCTCTCTCTCTCTCTCTCTCTCTCTCTCTCTCTCTCTCTCTCTCTCTCTCTCACTCTCTCTCTCTCCAATCTCTCTCTCTCATAATGTTATTATGCCTCTCTCTCTCTCTCTCTCCTATTCTTAAAATTTTCGACTTCGACTCACTCTCTCTCTCTCTCTCTCTCTCTCTCTCTCTCTCTCTCTCTCTCTCTCTCTCTCTCTCTCTCTCTCTCTCTCTCTCTCACTCTCTCTCTCTTTTGGTTGTTTGTGTTTACATTTCCAATGATTGAATGTTTTGATAATAATGTTATGCCTCATGTAATCCCCCTCCCCACCCTCCCACATGATGCGGGCAGTGAGGCCTATTCATTAAAATTTTCGACTTCGACTTCAACTTTCTCTCTCTCTCTCTCTCTCTCTCTCTCTCTCTCTCTCTCTCTCTCTCTCTCTCTCTCTCTCTCTCTCTCTCTCTCTCTCTCTCTCTCTCTCTCTCTCTCTCTCTCTCTCTCTCTCTCTCTCTCTCTCTCTCTCTCTCTCTCTCTCTCTCTCTCACGTAAATACACCAACAAGACAACACACTCAATTAAAACCCAATAGAACCATTCTTTATTTCCTTTCCCGTGGAAAGTTCCAGTTAAATGAATAAAAATAGACAAGGTATTCCAATGACGGTTTATAAGATACGCTGAGCACATGGATTTGTCTTTACAATTAAACAAACTCTTTAAAAACAATGTGATAGGTCATTTGTACACTATGAAGACACGTTAACCTATAAAAACTGGAGCGTGCTTTTCTTCTATTAAACAACATTTAACAGTTGGAAAACAGCAGAATTATTAGAATTGAGGGAAAGCAAGAGCAGCATAAAATGTGTGTTTGTGTGTGTGTGTGTGTGTGTGTGTGTGTGTGTGTGTGTGTGTGTGTGTGTGTGTGTGTGTGTGTGTGTGTGTGTGTGTGTGTGTGTGTGTGTGTGTGTGTGTGTGTGTGTGTGTTTGTGTGTGTGCGCGCGCGCGTGTGTGTGCGTGTTTGTGTGTGTTTCTTAATTCAGGTTCGTTGGATCAAAACTGCAATTTGCAAGAAAATGTATCTTCATAATTATGAGCACAAGCATTGCACAATTACGTTTGGAATCTGCTTATAATACGGCTGTCATAACTGACATCATTACCCAAATAAATGTCTTTATATAATTTTATTCTAAACAACCTTTTAACTCGTGTATCAAAGACAAATTTAAACAGAGTAATTAGCAAGTCTGTGAAATTGTTGGGCACTTAACGCACCCCCTGTGCAATAAATGGGCTAATTGTCCCGGTATGATATACACAAAAACAATTAGAAGGGGTGCAAATCATATAAAAGGTAAAACTTCAAGCATTAAAAGCTATGTATCACACATCCATCTATGTACTCATCTTTTATGCGCCACACATACATTTGCTAATATATTATATGCGTGTTCGTTGGGAAATCACTGGCCAACTAACTTTTCACTCTGATTATTTACAACAAGCATCTAAAATGATGTATCAACATTATCTTGTACATGTGAGTGGCGTTTGGTCCATGAAGTGCGTCATACTTTGTCTTTAGGGTTTACAAACGAGTGGTGAGCTTTTCTGATAAGGAAATATGCAGTAGTGACAACGAAAATAATAAAATCAGAATTGCAAATGTATATTATGTATTCTCATGTATGGATTCTTTTACGGGTCTTTGAATTGGAATGAGGCTATGAAGGTTTTAAGCCAAACTGCTTTGATCTGGCGTTTTTCGTGTGTGTCTTCTTGTGTGGGACCTTAAATGCGAGGATTGACTGAAGGCTTTAGTACATAGAGTGCACTGGTATGGCCTTTCCCCTGTGTGAGTTCTTTTGTGGCTTGTTAAACCGGATGATTCAACAAAAGCCTTAGCACAGAAACTACACTGATAAGGTTTTGTTCCCGTGTGTCTTCTTTCGTGGGATCTTAACTGCGAGGATTGACTGAAGGCTTTAGGACACAGAGTGCACTGGTATGGCCTTTCCCCTGTGTGGATTCTTTCGTGATATTTTAAACTTGAGGATTGACTGAACGCCTTAGCACAGAAACTGCATTGGTATGGCCTTTGTCCTGTGTGAGTTCTTTCGTGGTTTGTTAAATCGGATGAATCAACAAAAGCCTTAGCACAGAAGCTACACTGATAAGGTTTTGTTCCCGTGTGTCTTCTTTTGTGGGTTTGTAAATGTGAGGATTTACTGAAGGCCTTAGTACAGAAACTGCACTGGTAAGGCTTCTGTCCCGTGTGTGTTCTTTCGTGTTTTGTTACAGAGGACAAATCATGACAGGACTTAGGACAGTATTTGCACTGATATGACCTGTGGTCAGTGTGGGTTCTTTTGTGCCTTTGTAAACAGGACTTGTGAGTGTATGAGTTATCGCAGTGTTCACATTTATATGGTTTATCGTTTGTATTAATAAGTTTGTCTCGTTTCAAAAGAGGTGCGGTACTGAACGGCTGATTGCACACCTCACATGTGTATTGCTTCTCTGTTTGGATGTGTCCATGTAAGCTGGCTGCCAGGGTAAAGGTTTTACCACAGACATGGCATGCGACTGGCTTTGTTCCTGTATGTGTGTCCATGTGGGCAGTTAAGTGGCCACTCTGAATGAAAGATGCATCGCATTCGGGGCCCGTATGTTGGATTCCTCCTGTACGGGAGTGAATGGGGCTTACTAGACGTTGCTCAGATGTGGACATGGAAGAACTCACGGTGTGCTGAGAACCCTCACATTCTGTTTGAATATTCAGTCTGAACTGTAAACTGTCGCCTTCAGTCTGTTGTTGCGTACAACAATGCTCTGCACTTTGAGCCTGATTCGTGAACGACGTTGTGCATTTATTGCAATGAAAAGAGCGTCCACCTTTGTCATCCAACACAGTGTTCGTGGGCCTTTCAGGAAACTGATGTGGTCCAATCCACATCGCAGATATGCGGCCTCCTCCTGTGTGGTTCAGCGACTCACGTGTGTGGACAGATGCGTCACTGGGATCGGATCTGTCGTCATGGGAATTAGCTGTATTCTGGAACACAGTGATTCGTTCGATTGGTGCGTGACTTTGACCGTGATTAACAACATCGCTGGATATAGCTCTGTTGAAAGGGGAAGCTTTTCCATAACACTTAGGGGTCTCTGATGAGTTTGTGTCAACTTTTGTATCACTGTTCTTGCCCTTATTTTCAACAACTAATTCTGAAAGATCTTCTGTCACAACGTCTACAGAATCAACAAAAGGTACAAAGGATTCAACAGAAGGTTTGTTGAACCTGGGTGTGCTTTGAGCATATTCCTGTTCAACGTGGTCAAACTGAGCGAAAGGTCGGCTGTCCGTGAGAGACTGTTGTTCATCTATTCTGAACCCAGCTGTTCCATGACTAAACCCAGCAGCAAAGGGATTGTGGCCGGGACCTGCAATGTTGTTTTGATCCAAATCAAAGCTGATGTCATTTACACTGAACCCAGCAGCATAGGGATTGTAGCCTTGACCTGCAATATTGTTTTGATCCAAATCAAAGCTGATGTCATTTACACTGAACCCAGCAGGATAGTGATTGTAGCCGGGACCTGCAATATTGTTTTGATCCAAATCAAAGCTGGTGTCATTTACACTGAACCCAGCAGCATAGGTATTGTAGCCGGGACCTGCAATATTGTTTTGATCCAAATCAAAGCTGGTGTCATTTACACTGAATTCAAGGGAGCTAAGACCGGCATCAGTGGCAAAGGGATTGTAACTGGGAGTTGTGGTGTTGAGGTTGCTTGAAATGTTGCCGTTAATCCACCCAAGGGGTACAGGCGTCAATTGTGTATTTCCCTGTGCTGAGTGAAGACCGGTGTTGTCGATGCCTGCAGAACTTTCACATGCCGGTAGATGTTCCTGCCTTGTATTGTTGTTGTTCCCAGCATTGGTGTTTGCTGCTTGCAGGAGCAGTGAATTTTGGCCTTGATCTATGGAGTTGTTCCTGATGTCGTTTTCAAGATCTTCAACGATAGCGAAGATGAAGTCCATAGAGGAGTCGAAGTCATCGTACCTGATCTGCAAAACACGTGACTTCTTAACATTTGAACACACGTGTGAATGGGTCGTTCTTTCCGTTTATGTCTCTCTATATACATAATTTGGCTCTGTATTTTTATCTGTCTGTTTCTATCTCTCCCCTCTCTGTGTGTGCAGTCTCTCTCTCTCTCTCTCTCTCTCTCTCTCTCTCTCTCTCTCTCTCTCTCTCTCTCTCTCTCTCTCTCTCTCTCTCTCTCTCTCTCTCTCTCTCTCTCTCTCTCTCTCTCTCTCTCTCTCTCTCTCTCTCTCTCTCACTCTGTGTGTGTGTGTGTGTGTGTGTGAGTGTGTGTGTGTGTGTGTGTGTGTGTGCGTGCGCGCGTGTGTGTGTGCGCGCGTGTGCGTGTGTGCGTGCGCACGTGAGTGTCTCCCACTGAGGTGTATATGCACGCGCATCACGGGCCTCATTCAAAGAGATACACAAAAAAATAGAAACAAAAAGAAAGCAGCGCCACTCACGTTAGAAGAAAAATTCAAAGAATTTAAAAATCACCACGAGGGCCGATACAGGTAGGGTAAGACAAGACGGGGTGAAGCCCATGGGCGGGTAAGAAGCCCATGCCAATTATCTCATGAAATGAAGAACATGTCAGTCAAATTTTTTGCCCATGAGACGAGTGTTAATGTTTAGCGTTCTTCTCATGGGCAAACTTTGACTGACATTTTCTTCATTTCATGAGATAATTGGGGTGGGCTTCTTACCCGCCCATGGGCTTTTTACCCCGTCTTCCCCTATAAGCTGAACTTGAACTGGTATACCATGTTCGGTGTGCTCCGTACCCGATATCGACTTCCGTTTTCTGTGTTCAACACCGAAGAAGTAGACGGGCATATTTGTGAATGTTGTCTTCTTCTTCTTGTTCTCGTCAATCGGTCATCTTCATCAGGTTGAAGATTTTGCCGATATTGAAAAAAAGAAAGAAAACGAAGGTCACGCGCAGCGCCAGGTCACCAAAGAAGTTAGAAGAAAATAATTAACTGAATTTAAATAAATGATATATACTTAGGGGGGGGGGGGGGGGGGGGGGGGGTAGGGGGGGGGTAGAATACAAAGATTTGTAGACTCCCTAGTCTGATATGCTGAGCATTAGTGGAGCTGCCGGACAGGCGCAATGCTCTTCAGTCTCCTGGGGACCTAGTCCGGCCCCAACCCAGCCTAACGCTGGGCCAGGCCCACAGTCGCCAGACCAGAAGAGATAACAGCTATGGAAAAACAAAACAACTCGGGTGGTGGTGGACATTCATGGAAGAACAGAAAGGGGGGGGGGGGGGCAGGGGGCAGGGGGGGGGGGGGGGGGGCATGAAGGTTGTAGGATCAGAGCAAGGAGCCGAGCCTAGACCTGAAAAGGTCCAGCGTCTCAGCTTCCACTGTGTCTTGGGGCAGGGCGTTCCACTCTAGTATTGTTCGAGGGAAGAACGACAGCTGTCTGTACTGAGTACGACATGATGGGATGTCGTACGCCTTCGTGTTGGATTTTCTGGTGCCCCTTCTTGTGCCTGTTGGAGTTGGCAAGTAGGCTGAGTTGATTTCAACCAGGCCTAGTTGGTGTTTGTACAGCATCTCCAGCCTTCTGTGTTTCCTTCTCTCTTCTAACGTCGGCCACTCTAATGATACCAGGATCTCATCTACGCTGGAGGTTTGGCGGTATCTGTTTGCCACCCAGCGAGCGCCCCTTCTCTGGATCTTTCCAAGGGTGTGGATGTCTTTCTTTGTGTGCGGATCCCATACTGTG
>JAGGCT020002355.1:5000-25000 GCA_017654935.2 Phymorhynchus buccinoides | reverse complement strand
AAAGAAATATTAGAGGGTTCCACTGCAGCAGCTAGTTAGCAAAAGGTTACTGGCAGAAGAAGCGACAATAGCATGCCTGGTGCTACAACCCACCAGAGGACTACCAACAATGCCAAGCCTCCCACCACCACCAGAAGTAGATGCAGCAGAAGAAGAAGCAGCAGCAGAAGAAGAAGCAGCGGCAGTAGCAGTAGTAGTATCATCCACATGCAGACAGGAGCTCCCAGGTACATGCAAAGAACACGGGGAGGAAGAGGAGGAAAAAGAGGGGAGAGACAGCGCAGCGGTCTGGGGCTGGTGCGATTGGCGGCTCTGCTCGGACAAAGTTCGAGGCTCGAACGTCGGCCACGATTCGGACCAGCCCCGACCGCGCGGCGTGGAGGTTTTAGCGGGGCGATCGGCATCAGAGAGAGGCCACTCCAGCCTTGACCTTGGAGTCGTTACCTTGGCGTCTTGGGTCTTCTTGCTGCCGTGGAGCCGAGGATCTGAGGCGCTCTTGGCTTGGTACGAATCTAGAAGCCCTCCAGCCAGAGGGGATGACGACCACTGAATTGACCTCACCGACGAATCCCCGCCGGGCTGAGACATAAAACTGTCCGACTCGTCCTCGGAGCGAAAGGAAGCCGCCGAGCTGTCATCGACTCTGGAGGAGTCCAAAATGGGCTTGAAGCGGTCGGGGGAGTCCACCGCTAAACTCTGCTCCGACCTGGGCGTCAGCGAGAAAGCCTGCGGCCTGGACCCCATCCCCGGGCTGTGGCTCTGTCTGGCAGAGGAGCTGGTCTGCATGGACTGGGAAAGGTTGACCCCCGTGTCCAACCCGCTATCAAAACTGGCGCTGTCTAGAGTCACGGATGCTGAGGAAATGGGAGAACCATTCACTTCGACGCCTGCCTCTTCTGAAGCGGAGGCGGCAGCCCAGTTGCGATAGGTCATTTCCGGGAGGTAGCGTCTTCGTGGAGCCAGCGTGCTGGCCTGGGCGACTCGCAGAGAGAGCTGCTGGCTCTTCTCGTTGATCTGGCTGACCGTGGCCTGGTAGGCTTTGATCTGGGAGGCTAGGGTCTGAAAGGGATACAAACATCAGGCAACATGCACAACACAACACAGGGAACAGATAAAGCAGTGTTAAACCCAGGCTGAAGAGCCACTCTACGGAGACGCATGCCATTTCCTGCATTCTCATTCCTTCATCCACTAGGATCTGAAAGGGAGAGAGACATCAAGCGACATGCACAACACAAAAACACACAGAGAACAGATAATGCAGTGTTAAACCTTGGCTGAAGAGCCACTCTACTTGAGACAGCGCAGCATGCAATTTTGGGGTTCACATTCCCTCATCCACCAGCAATATAGTGCTAACAGAAAACAAAAGCCTGAAAGGCAGAAAGCCAGAAGACATTACCAACACAAGGAAAAAAGAAGGCTGTGGCAGTATCTTCTGGCCTTAACCTCACATGGTCATTAGGCTCTAACGGATCAGGATAAAAAGCCATTCTACTTGTCTTCCACATTCTATGCAATGCGTACTGTACTTTACAGACTATAAGGCAATACTTTTCCCCCCAGACTGAGACCCCTGCGCCTTATGTGACTGATCATTTACTAAGAAAATAGAGTAACAAAATCTGAATTTCGTGTTAAACTTGGGGGGTGCGCCTTATAATCAGGTGTGCCTTATAGTCCGTAAAATACGGTAGTCCTTTCTCCATTGTAAGTGAAACAGAATAAAGAAAAACCATCAAGAAATGTCAGTGATTTTATAGGGAACAGCATCTCTAATCTACCTACAATCCAGTTCATTCAACTGCTGTAATTATGCTGCATGTTCTGTTTTCATCCAGTTTTTACCATGTCCTCATGTTTGTCATATTGTTTTTAACACCGACTCAGCCAATCTTAAGACTGTTGAACTTATGAAATTATACCAAGTCAAAGATTGGATTCACTATTTTCTGCAAATTCAAATTTATAAAAGTGCAATGAAAACTTGGTCATTCCATCAAAAATCACCGACACATGCTAAAAATGTGGGCAATAAATGGACAGACAAACCACAAACATAAGGGCTATTAATGGGGGTTCAGTGGAGAGCTAAAATAGTCAGCCTTAAAAAATGATTATATTCTAGATGATGGCTACGGTTTCTGTATTCAAAACTAAACATAATCAAAAGCTGTATAATGAAAGAACATAATCCAGTTAATGTTGATGACATGTATGATCTGTTGAAACACAATCTGGACAATTACGACAAAAGGCAGGATATTAAGCGAAGTCATCCGAATGATTCTGAAAACCCGAAAAACCAAAGGCAAAATGTTACTACCACGAGACTACAGATGATTGGTTGGGGGCTTGCTCCTGTGTTAAACATTGGTGATTAACCCTTTCGCCGCCAGCCATTTTCCAGCCAAAAATACGACTAAACTTAACTGGGTAAAGAAAAAAAAAAATAAATCTGCAATATGAGAATTCCTCTGTGACATGCATAATATTAGGCCTATCGTTACCTCCCAAAGCTAAGAAAATAGGGTCTTCGGATAACAGGCCCTCATTTAATGCCTTTTACTGACATGGGTTTTAAACCTTTGTGGTGCATAAATGCCACATTGGCGGTGAAAGGGTTAAAGCCATGGTACGGTAGTAAGAGTTATGTGCACAATGTTGCCAGGGTGAGATCCTCTCCCAAACATCTGCACAATCATACCACTACAAACAGTCAGGGGGAGATCCTCTCCCAAACATCTGCACAATCATACCACTACAAACAGTCAGGGGGAGATCCTCTCCCAAACATCTGCACAATCATACCACTACAAACAGTCAGGGGGAGATCCTCTCCCAAACATCTGCACAATCATACCACTACAAACACACAGTCTGCTGTCTTCAACAAAGCATAAAGGACATGTATAGTAGTACTCTTTTCATTAAACAACATTTTGCTAGGCATTCAGCCGAATCAAAGCATGTACAATGGAACATATGATCATGCTCTTTCTAAGCTTTCATCACACCCAATTTACAGATACAATTTATCCATGGTAAATATTCAGTACTGAAAATAAATAAATAAACAAATGAATAAATAAATAACAATATATGGCCAAGACATGCTTTCTTAAAGATATATATATTCTATGAAAAAATCCAATGAAGGGAAGATATCTAGCATGCATATTCCTCTCTTGAAGAAGCACAATATATTTTTAAATACTTATCCTGTATCACGTTTCATTAAAAATTTAAAAAAAGCAAAGAGAAACAAAAGAGCTAAAAGCATAATAAAAACATGCACATCCCTGTCTTACAAACATACTTCATAATGTTATTCTGTGTCAAACACCCATCACCAAATTAAAAACAAAAAAGTGTTGGATCCTGTTAAACAAAATCAGTCAGATTAGCAAAAGCCAAACATCCCACCCTGTAATTAATGAAAGACATATTTTAAAACATAGTACATTCCAGTATTAATGTTAAAAATAAAAAAAAAGTCTTTCTTTTCTGTTGAATGGATTTTGTTTCAGTTCTTTTCTGTTGAATGGATTTTGTTTTAGTTCTTTTCTGTTGAATGGATTTTGTTTCAGTTCTTTTCTGTTGAATGGATTTTGTTTCAGTTCTTTTCTGTTGAATGGATTTTGTTTCAGTTCTTTTCTGTTGAATGGATTTTGTTTCAGTTCTTTTCTGTTGAATGGATTTTGTTTTAGTTCTTTGTTTACTGTAAAGTTATCATTCATACAAATTTTGAAATTTGGAGATATGAAATTTGGAGATTTGGAGATACAGCATCTTTGTCAGTCAAATAAAAGATTACCTCGAAAACAGTCGAATGACCGACAATTTAGAATTAAATCAACATACAAGTTGTTGGTGTTGCAGAATTATTTTCATTCTTCAAAACTATCATTCAATGTAACCAAAAGTGAAAAGGGGAGGGGTGTGGAGAACCTTTCTAATTTTTGCCTATGACAATTTTACGGTATATCAAGTCGACATACATCAGATGTGCATAAAACACAAAATGCGCCTCTGAATCAGCTTCTAAGGGTTTCACGCTTTTTAGTGCATTTACTTGATTTTCTGGTTCAGTTAAAAGAAATAATTAACACTTTACATCTTCTATTCAAAATCTGTTACTATCTTAGAGAAGTACTGTGGAACCTTACTATTAAGACCTCCCCTATTAAGACTCCCTCTAAGATGTTCATCGAAGAGTGTTATAGAAGCTTTATTTATTATTATTATTATTATGTGACCCAAGAATTTGTCACCAATTTTTTCAACCTTCATATCCGGACTACTGAGTGACTACCCCTCCCTTAGAAGACTTCATTTTGGTTGTTTTTTCAAGGTCATATTAGGGGGGTTCCACTGCACTCTGCTTGGTTTTGTTATGTTGTTGCTGCTTCTTTTTTTTATGCTACACATTTGCCAGACTCTTTTTCTTATTCAAAGGACATAAGAAAATGTGTATTTTTTTCATAAAAAAGAACAATAAAAAAAAAGTACATAATGATAGGGTTTTCATCATGCATTACAGCACTATATCCTGTACTCATACACACAGAGATTCTGTTTATAATTTTACTGATAACTGATGTTGATGGAAAGTATACAAGTTGAATGAAGACTGGCCAAATAGCTGAAAACAGCTACCCATGCACAAATAGCTGAACATGACGTACCCCGAAACACAACTGTTTCGGGCTCCGGACTAGCACAACACACATACGTTAATGTCAACATGTGGTTTTTAGCTCTGAAGGTCATGTCAAAACACACACACACAAACAAACATGCATGCTCACGAGCACACACACACAAAGCGCACACACACACACACACAGACTATTACACAGCACAGCAACCCAAGCCAAATTAGGAGTGAAGGAAAAGCCAATCACACATTAGTTCAAAACGCCAAAATGCACACACACAAATGCACTCACACACACACACACGCACGCATGTGCGCGCACGCACACACACATTCTTTCTCTATCTTTCTCATCCCTCATGCAGGAAGGCAGCCATACACACACACACACATACACACACACACGAGCCACACAGTTGTGCAAACATTTAGAAAGCTGTGAGCGGTGCTGCTAAGGCAAAGCCAACACCCAGGCCACACACGAAAATGGTTAATCCCAGCACCAATCATGTTAGCAGTGAGTGTGCAGGTTATCATTCAAAGGATCTGAGAAATCTAGGAGAGAAAGTCACTTAGCTAAGCTCAGACATCAACTGGGTAGGAATTAATGAGTAAAGGTGGATTGGGGGAGTTGCATGAAACCCACTGTGAAGTCATCATTCTCTTCTTTATTTTAGTTTGCTGAATTATCAAATTGTTTGGACTATAAGGCACACCTTTGTATAAAGTACACCCCAAAAAGATTCAGATTGTGTTATTAGTCATATTATAAGGCGCAGGGGTCGGAGTCTGGAAAAAAAAGTATCGCCTTATAGTCCGAAAAGTACGGTAATATTTTTTTAGTTACTGAATGCACATAAGGGGAGGGGGGAGGGGGAGATGCAAGAGAAGGGGGGTAGGGAAGTTAAAACCAAAAGTTATTACAACAAAAGGAATAAAGGAGGTTGATATTATTCTTATATTTTTAGATAATTTGCAAGCCTCCGATTGTGTGTGTGTGTGTGTGTGTGTGTGTGTGTGTGTGTGTGTGTGTGTGTGTGTGTGTGTGTGTGTGTGTGTGTGTGTGT
Source organism: Phymorhynchus buccinoides (assembly GCA_017654935.2). NCBI lineage: Eukaryota > Metazoa > Mollusca > Gastropoda > Neogastropoda > Raphitomidae > Phymorhynchus > Phymorhynchus buccinoides. The sequence continues at coordinate 19,273 of JAGGCT020002355.1, read as the reverse complement.
CTGTGTGAATGTGTGTGCGCATGCATGCATATGTGCATGTGTGTGAGTGTATGTAAGTTCAGTGTACATTAAGAGATAAAATCACTTAGTTAACGTCTGACAGCAGCTAAGGTAGAAAATAATGAGTGGAAGTGATTTGCGAAGAATGTACACTGAATCATTAGAAAGCCATTCTGAATGTCACTGAGTACATGTGTGTGCATGCGTGTGTGTGTGTGTGTGTGTGTGTGTGTGTGTGTGTGTGTGTGTGTGTGTGTGTGTGTGTGTGTGTGTGTGTGTGTGTGTGTGTGTGTGTGTGTGTGTGTGTGTGTGTGTGTGTGTATGGGTATGTGTACATGCATGTACCAGTAACTAAATGCATACACACACAAAGTGGGACTGAAATAAACCCATACACAATTACCTATATAATATCTGTGCAGTGTTTGATTTGTTCTTTTCTTTGCTTATTTTGATAAATTTCTACAAGTCATTTTATCAACCATATCTTCTACATTAGTTTACTTGTTACTTTAGACTTACTAAGTAATGTCATGATCTGATCACTACCAAGAAACTTAACAATTTACCTGAAATACAGTGCTATTTCATTAATAAAGACAGGTAAAATAAACAGATATTATCGGAAAACGTATTAGTTAGTAGTGTGCAAACCAGCAAAGATAAAACCCAACTCCAAACTATTTGTATGTACATGTACTCTTCAAACAAAGAAAGGCAACAATTTCCAATGAATTACACCAAGTAACTTTCAGCTAATGTGGAAATATGACATTTTGAAATATAGCAATGTGCAGATACATTTTGAAATGTTTTGTTGTTGGCGACAATTTTTTGTAAAAGTACTATTTTTAACAAATTTTTTTCTCTATCCTTTAAAAGCAATACACATGTAGCAGTCTTCATGTATGACCAAAATGTACGTTTCTTTTCTTAAACAGTATATTATACTCAATGAAAGCAGCCAAGTTATAAAAGACAAAAAGGCCATTCCCCTGCTTCCACATAAAAATAACATTATCAATGTATACGAAAATTTAAAAAAACAAAAACAGCTTTCTGTATAATTCTAGCAACAATTAAAAACTTATCTACAACCTGCAATTAGATCATCTTATGTTCATGCAAATATTTGTAGAAAGAGGCATAACCACACTAGTACTGAGATGAAACTAAATTCACAGTACACCTAAAATATGCAAGAAATCTTAAAAAATTATTTCCTACATAACCCGTTTATCAATTTAAAAAAAAAAATCAATACATTTCCCCTGAAAAAGAAGAAACTAAAAAAAAACGTTTTTACTTGCAAAATACACACTGTTTTATACCTAAACATTACAAGGATACACAACTGTACATAGGCATAACAAAATTGATGCCACTAATCAATCCCTGACAAGCGAGCGATTTTGAACGTTTAAAATTCTTAACCAAACGTGACATTTAACACTCTGACTGTCGCTGCCTACATCTTGCTTAATGAAGAAGAGCAAAGACGTTCTTACTCTAATATCTTTATCGCTTAAAAACTTGGGACTTTCCTGGTACTGCAGTACCTCCAGGATCACCCCACCATCCTTACATCTATTAATGTCCCACATGTGCCTGTTCCAGGCCGGAGGACGTTAATTGGATTTTCATTCATGAAGAACAGCAGGCACAACACACGGGAGTGACACAGGGGAAAAATTAATGAAAACATCTTACACTCGAGCTGGGCTGGACAAATTATAGAAAAGATTTTGAAATGTTCTCAATCAGTCACTTTGTCAGGTTCAGGGATACAGAGATACATAGACAACAAGTGACAACAGAGAATCGTCTTCACCAAAGTAAACGAATGAAACAACAGTACATACATTACCAGATACACCACCAAAGCTACAGTGAGTTGGAAAGTGTGTGTGTGTGCGTGTGCGTGTGCGTATGTGCGTGCATATGTGTGTGTGTGTGTGCCTGTGCATGTGTGTGTGTGTGTGTGCGCGCACACATGACGGCTTAACAAATATGCATTCATGAGCATGCACACATAAAGAGCATGCACACATACATAGTAAAACAATTCATTTTTCTCTTTGGAAGCAGCCAGAAAGAAGACTGGAAGGAAAGCATGCTACACGTAGAAGGCGAGATGCGCAGCGACAAGATCGAGATATACAATACTGCACATACATGCACAAAAACAATCCATAGTTGAAGATACATTCAGATATAAGATACATAATGGATTCTTCAGATAGGAAAGACAAGATACATGTGCACACAAATACACAGAAACACACACAAATAAACACACACACATGTGCAGAAAACTGCACATATAGACTCTCTCTCTCTCTCTCTCTCACACACACACACACACACACACACACACACACTCTCTCTCTCTCTCTCTCTCTCTCTTCCTCCTTCCACAAGACACACACCAACACAGGACAGCACACAAACGACCGGACGTTCAGAGTTTTCCACCACCAGGCATGTTCAGTGGCCTCTCTACAAAATATCACACTGTGTCACCAAGCTGCAACACTGGTCATCAAAAGGGACATGAAGTGCATGAGATGGAGAAAAATGGGCAACATGTTTTTTGTGTGCAAAAAGTGAGATTTTGTTTCCATATGAACCCTATATTTCAAATATATCTTCTGGTTATGATTTTGCAGTCATTTGACATGTAACACATCATTCTTAAGAAAACTGATAAAGAGAAAGTTTGGATTCTTTCTTTATGGATTTAAAAAAAAATGAATACATGTACAGTAATCATTAAAAGTTTAAAATCGTATTTTGAATTTGTGTAGAAAATGTAATATAAATCTACCCTAATCAAAACTTATACCATTAAAGGTTGTTGGGTATTTTTATTACAATTTCGCAATGTCATGACACACACTGTCACAAATGTCAGCTTCTGTGCGTATGAGGCATATGCTGCACCAGCATCTGACTGACAATGAGTCAAAATGAGGCAGATACTGTGTCAACTTTGAACAATCTGTGTGGCAGCTGTGAGGCGACACACTTTGAGTGTGACACAATGCAGCGAGACAGGACCTCACACACCTGGACCCTAACCTTAACTACCCCATACAAAAGAAACATGCAAGATAAGGTAAATAAATAATATACATAAAAATAAATGAATAAATAAATAAAACAATAAAACACTAAAATAAATACATAAAATAAAACACACAACAAAAACATGACATACAAAATGTAAAACACACACACACAAACAAAATGCATCAACAAAAATAAATTATACAAATAAAAAAATCCAATATTTAAAAAAAAAAAAAATGTGTAACATTGTACAACAAATAAATAAGCACACAAAAGACACAAACAAACAAACAAACAAAAAAAACAAAACAAACAAATTTTTTTTTATTTTTTAAACATAACCAAACAACAGTCACCCCCCCCCCCCCCCCCCCCCCCCCCCCCCCAAAACTAACAGTGAACGCAGTGTGTTTGCGCTAGTCATCGGAGGCAAACCCAACCCAATCTACATACATCATGTTCAGCAATCTGTTGCTTCAGTGCCTCGACCGTGGACGCTCGCACGGGGGACGCCAACAGTTTCTGCTGGGCGTCCGTGATCGCCGCATTCAGGTGGCGGATCTCTGTGTCGTATTGCTCCTGCTCCGAAACGGCCGCTCGGAGCTCGGAGCACTGGAGTTGGGCCGCTTCCTGGAGGTCCCCGATCTCTTGGAGTAAGGGTGGGGTTGTGGGAAGGGTGGTGGTGGTGGGGCGGTGGTGGGAAAGGACGGTTTGGGCGCGGGCTTTGTTGTTTTGTATGTCGTCCAGAAGGCGCTGGAAATGTATAAAAAGGGGGAGGGTGGTCATGAAGGTAAAATTGCCCCACATGTGTGTGTGCGTGCGTGCGTGCGCAAACGCTGCACATATAATGTGTGTTTAGGTAGAGGCGTGCTTGTGCATATTTCTCAGCTCACAATGAAACACGGCTTCAACAGAAGACAAAATCTGAATAAGGTGGCTTCAGTCTTTCAAACTAGGATGTAAGGTGTGTCCAATCTACGTCTCTCTCTCTCTCTCTCTCTCTCGCACACACACACACACACACACAGTGACAAGTATGCACATGCACACACACACACACATGCACGCACGCACACACACAGAACAAGAGAGAGGTGTAATTCTGACCCTACCTGTTGATCACTGACAGCGGTTATGGCATAGATATCATAGTGTTCCCCTTTGTTTACCAAACACACACAGTCCACCATTTCTACACCCAGCTCCCCTTCTTTCCCCACAACTTCACAACCTTCCACGCCATCCACCGGTTTACCCTGCTCCACCTCCTTTTCTACAAACTTGGAACGTTCCACACACTTGACCACATCATCAACCGACCCACTCTGCTGCGGTTTCCGTTTTCCTTCTTTTTCCTCCACACCTTTAGAACGCCCCACACTACCATCATCCGCTTGTTCAGAGGATGTATCTTTTACAGTCCTGAATGCACTTCCATCGGTAGCCAATACACCCTTTGCTTTTTTACTCCGTTGGGTCTCCGAAGGTTCGGTTCTCTTGATGTTGACATTCGCATGGAAAAATTTTCGGCTTTCTACTGACGCAATACCTGTACTATGGTCAAACACGAGACCCGAGTTTCTGAAATCCTGGCATTGCTGGTAGGGCAGATTTTCTGGTTGTGGATCTCCATGTACTTTTGCCATGCCTTGAGTGTCAGCCGTGTTATTCTGGGAAGGCAACTTGGAGCTATTCTTTGAGTAGTCCTTGACAAAAATGTCCAAGAAGCTCCACTTTCTGCTGCCACTTTTGCTATCATCATCATCATCATCATTTTCACTATTATTGCTTTGTGGAGCATAGGAAAGATTAGGGAGTTGTGTATCTGTGGAAGAGTTACTCTGAATGCGATGAGGAGAGCTGCGTTCTGAAGTGTATCCACCATGGCTGCTCCTTGCTTTCTGTTGCACAGACACTTTTCCAAGGGCTGGAGTTTTACCATCTGCAGTTCTTCGCTCTCCCATCTCTTCCCACTTCCTCCTCAGTAAATCCACCATCCCTGAATTTCTTATATTTCTCACAGGGTCCTTCACTCTTACATTGATTTCGGATCTAAATGATTTTGGAATGGATCTGAGATTTGCTTCAGCCTTCTGAAGAACATGTGCAGCTTCACCATTCATTACCATTTCCTTTCTCTCTGCTGACAACTGCGGTTTTCCCAACAAGGTCAGAGAGGTCATCTGGCTGATCTCAGTCCATCGTCCTTGCAGCAAGGTCACAGTGGTTCCACTTGTCCATTTTCTATGATGGCTTGTGGACTGGTGTTGAGGAAAACAGACGGTTGTAGTCTGACGTCTATCAAGCTTCAAATTGTCAGGTGGGCAGGTTTCATTATCTTCTGAATGTAATGGAATGAACAGTGTAGAAACATAGTGCATCTGCCCACCATTGTGTTCCCCCATTGTTAGAGTGGTTAAGTTGACAGTCTCCTTGAAGCCATGCTAACTGAAAGATGTCTGATGATCCAAGGATCTTGCAACAGGTTCACCACCATCCAATGTGCTATTGCCATTAAAAAGTACAGTTCTTAGGTTTCTTTTCCACTGGCTGTCACGTTGCTTGGTCAGGAAGGTTTCTACGTAAAAAGAACTTCCAATCTGATTTGACATTCTTATCATTTTCTTTTTCTCCATTATAATGAAGATTGCTAAAAGGTCAGTGTTGAGAGAGACTGGCATAACGTGGCATCAGAGCATGGCACAGGCCCAACTATCCAAACTGGTGGTGGTGTTGTTGTTTTGTTTGCTGGTTGTTTAAATGGTCTTTCAATGCAATGTATGATTGTCATGGAAAACAAGTCATGAACAAACGTTCTGGTCTTTCTGCCATTTCTAGCTGGGGGCAGGTTGGGAAACGCTGCAGTCCTACCAATGTCAAATCAAAATATCCAATGACTGTCAGTTTGGACAAACCTTGAAAGGCTTAGCATGGCCAGCAGTCCTACCAATGTCAAATCAAAATATCAAATGACTGTCAGTTTGGACAAACCTTCAAAGGCATTAGGCTTAGCATGACCAGCAGTCCTACCAATGTCAAATCAATATTATATCCAATGAATGTCAGTTTGGACAAACCTTGAACGGTGTAAGGCTTAGCATGACCAGCAGTCCTACCAATGTCAAATCAATATTATATCCAATGAAAGTCAGTTTGGACAACCCTTGAAAAGTGTTAGGCTTAGCATGACTAGCCAGATAAGACAAACAACTAATCAGGCGTGCCCTCTCCACTGTCCGATCATGCAGGACAGTATCGCATTACACGCTTCATGACAGCGAGACACCACTGGATCAGTGTAAACTTGAACAACAGAACAGGGAGAGGAAAACTGTGCACAAAAGAATAAGCCAGACCTCTGAAGTTCTGATACTGCTTCAGATGTAATTATATAAAATAAAACTGTCACAACAAAGAGTTTTGACCCTGTACAAGTTAATGTTCAGAATCTAACAGCATCATCAATCTGATAGTGAGAAATAAACTATCAAAGCGATTGCTCGTCTATTGAAGGACATATATTGCTGGCTAAGTTACGTGTTTTCTTAAACTCCAAACACAACTATTTAAACAGCAATGAAGTAATAATCACTTTGGAGACATTTTCACCAAGCAACCACCTAGGCTGACAAGAAAAAAAAACCACAACATAATCACAGAATTTTTTTTTTTTTAAATGTCCATAACTGTTGCAAAGGACACATTTTGTTTTTGATTTCAAGAAAAAGAAAGACAGCAACCCCTAGGTTGACACCAAACACAGTTCTGAACTCCTCACAACACTGAATCCTGGGTCACATTTGCGAAAGGAATAAAGTCCGAAATATTACGCTATAGTACACTAGGCATTGGGGCATTTTTCTCCAACAACAATCACCTCTACTGAGAACCCTCAAAAACGCCAACAGTAAAAAGTACAAAGGTAATGAGAAAGAGGAGGGTGTAAGGGAATGAGGCCTTGGGGAAGGGAGGGGGGAGCTAAGTGGGAGGGTAGGAGGATCAATCCCCAGTTGACATAGCTGCTGTCTTGTGTAGGTAGCCAGGCATGATTTGGGAAGCCTACAATTGGTCCGATTTTGGGTAAATAATCCCCGCTAACTGTGGGACCAACGGTAAGAAAATACCTCCAGTGGTGAGGAAGACACCTTGGATTGCTGAGAAACCTACTGTCAAATTATGACACTTCTTCTTACACAATTGCGACAAATAATTAAAGAAATTATAAAATATGGGGACAATTATGTTCAGAGGCTCTTGGTAACTCTCAAACAAATTACTTAGAGCTCTAAATAGATTTAATGTGAAAATAAAAATAGATATTAAATGTGATTATTATCCAATATTGTGCTTCTTTCTGATCTGTTTATTCATAGTGTCAAAATGTTCCATTGCAATGCATAAGATTATAAAAAAATATTTTAAAATCCCATAGTATCAAATAAGCAAAAAATCAGATAATGTCATAAAGATTGTACCAGTTGAATGCACACTTGCATTTGCACTGCATTTATTTATTAAAGCCTGGATAAGTTTCTGCTCACGCAACCACTTTAAGTGGTCACCTTTTAAGATAACAAGCAAATCCGAAGAATTGAAATAAGTAGCTAAATAATTTTTTTTTTAAAAACATTTAATTTAACAACACATCTTAGTAACTGATACATATATTATCCAGTCCAAACTACTTGACAACTTGTCAGAACTGTTCACATAATCCAGATGTCTTGTGTGTGTGTGTGCATGCGAGCGTGCGTGTGTGTGTGTGCATGTGCGTGTGCGTGTGTGTGTGCGCACGCAGCATTTCTGCTTGCGTGCATGTGTGTGCGTGCATGATTGAGTGTATGTGTGCATGTGTGTGTGTAAGCAAGTCTATGTGTGTGAATGCATGCAAGTGTGTGTGTGTGTGTGTGTGCGTGTGTGTGTGTAAGCATGCATGCATGCGCATGTGTGTATGTGATCTGACATACATCTGCATGTTTAATAAGAAACACAGACAGAGGAGTCTTTGTGTTACAGGGTCACAGAGAAGAAAGGCAGGCATTGCTAGCATGAAAAGGCAGGGCCAGGGGTCACCTATAGAACAGGGCCACACATTGATTTCTTGGATTGTTCAGGTCACGCAAGTCCCTGAGCCAATACCGCAAGAACTGGGCGGAAGAGGGAAGGGGTGGGGTGAAGAAAAGCTTAAAGGTGGACTCTGACGGATAAAATTTTGCAAGAAACACGTCGAGATCACCAGAAAGACAGCCTTTTCAAGGATCGGAACACTCACTTTGCTCTGTTTTCCTAGAAATCAAACCATTAAAATGGTGATTCCTCCTTGGTGGAGATGCCGGAGAGAGAAGCCATTTTGGATGGAGTGGGTTGAAGATTTTTTTAGTAGTGTTGAGCTATTTTCTTTGTTGTGAGCGAAATTCCTTAAGATAACTGTATTAAATTAAAAAAATAAATAGGCTTGTATTGTGAAATTTTCGTGCTAACGATTTGGTCTAAAGTCAGGCGGCCATTAAAAGTCGCCGAAATAATTTGACTTCCAGCACCTCCGCCAAGGAGGAATCGCTGATTTGAAAGCAAGTGTTGTGATCTCTGTAAAGGGTGTTTTCCTGGTGATCTCGACGTGTTTCTTGCAAAACCTCATCCATCAGGGTGCCCCTTTAAGGGGTAGGGGAAGGAATAAAAAGTTACGACAGCTAAAATGTGGATGGGGGTGCATTGTCTATATGTTGTAAAATTACGATGGGGAATGGAAAGGAGAGAGGATAAACAGATTTTAACAGAAACAAGTCTGGACATAGTCTAATGATATCAAGTCATATTGAAAACAGATACAGATACAGTCATGCAGCACAGAAAACAAAAACACAGACCCACACAAAGCTGGCAAGGCAGCCCACATATTAAGAAGAATTTCCCATGATCTAATGCACTAAAGGTTACGTTTTTAAGGTCAAGACTTGTTCACCTGTTGGAGCAGATGTGGGACATTAGAATAAAGAATAATGAATGAAAGAGAGAGAGAGAGAGAGAGAGAGAGAGAGAGAGAGAGAGAGAGAGAGAGAGAGAGAGAGAGAGAGAGAGAGAGAGAGAGAGAGAGAGAGAGAGAGAGAAACAGACGAATAGACAGACAGATCGAGAAAGACAGATAGACAGGCAGACAGAGTGACAGAGAGAACTGTACTCATATGATCATACACAGTTGATCACCAATTATATTTTGAGACAGGCAGACAGAGAGAAATTTCTGTGTCTTAATGTGAATAGAGAGAAAATGGAGTTTTACATCCTCTTGGTCTGAATCAGACACATATGGGACATTTGTAAATACAAATATGGTTGGAACAATACTGGAGGCAATACCCGGAGGCAGTACGAAACCAGTAAAGTCCCAATTTTTTTAAATTAATACAGATAGCTGTAGCGGTGACCACGCCTCGGTTAAACCTCATCGGATATGGCACCGCTACAAGTAGTTGTCTTAATGTGAATAAGAGAACAAGATTTTTTTTAAACAGAAAAGGAGAAAGACACTGTGCATTATATACGGGTGTTTGAATGCATTTGCATTCTGCTGTGTGTGTGAGCATGTGAAAGCTTTCTAAGAAGAAACAAAAATGAAAAGAAAAAAGGAACATCTGTTGTTAATTTGAAATAAAAAAATAAAGATCTGAAAATACCATTAGCTTAAAAAAAAATCACCCACTATGATCATTAGTAAAGAGAGACAACCTTACTTGAAGAAATCTAAGGCTAGGGTTATGTCCCTTCAGTGTGTCTCATTCTGTTTTGTCAACCAATTAATAATAACAGGCTTAGAAAAAGAGAGGGGTCAATCTTAACAGGTCAAACACATTTTTTAAAACCCTCCACACAGTGTTTTTTGATGTTATAGGGAGGGCACACACAAACATGAACACTAAAGATTAAATCAAACAAAAATCAATGCTCACTCAATAGTTATAATTCAAAACAGTTTGCGTTAAGAATTGTTCACAAACCTATAAATGGGACAGGGGAAAATGGGGAAGGGAGTGCATTCTCTCATTTTTCAAACCATCGAGTAGTATCAATCAATCCCTTAACCCTTTCATCGCCAATGTCGCATTGATGCACCACAATGGTTTAACGCCCATGTTACTAAAAGGCATCAAATCAGGGCCTGTTATCTGAAGACCTTATTTTCTTAATTTTGGGAGGTAAGGACAGGCCTAATGTTATATATTTCACAGGGGAATTCCCAATATTGCAGATACATTTTTATTTCTACCCTGTTCAGCATAATGGTATTTTTTTGCTAAAAAAATGGCTTGCGGCTAAAGGGTTAACCACTTATTTTGCTTCAAGTTCCTAGTCTAATTTCACTTCAAAAAGAGAACAATACAAAAGCTTTACCATACATGTACCTGATTCAGACAAGAATTTCTTCAATGCACTGACAGCCAGTTTGATAAGCAAATGTTTTTGTTCATTTAACCCCTTGATTGCCAGAGAAAATTAAAGACAACTGATAGAGCCAATCTGGCAAAATGGTAAGGGATATAACTCTCTTGACCATGTTAGAACAACCACCAGCATATCAGCTATTTCTCTTCATCTGATAACATCATCAGTGATGATATCAAGTCAGTATGTGATACGTTATAAGGCAGTCAAGGGGTTAACATTCAGCACCTTTAAATTAAGCCATGGCCAGGCTATGTCTTATAAACCAGTAGCCCCCAAATACTAAGGCTTGCTTCTCTGATAGTGATGCTTCATCCATTCTTCTGTTAATTGTTGGTTAAGTGATTCACTGGATCCACTGATGTATTTGAACTTTAAGGATTACTAATAAATACCACAGAGAGAGAGAGAGGGAGAGAGAGAGGGGGGGGGGAGGAGAGAGAGAGAGAGGAAGAGAGGGAGAGAGAGAGGAGGAAGAGAGAGAGAGAGAGAGAGAGAGAGAGACAGGGAGAGAGACAGAGAGAGAGAGAGACAAAGAGAGAGAGAGACTGGTGAGAGACACAGAGAGAGACAGACACACACACAGAGTGAGAGAGAGAGAGAGAGAGAGAGAGAGAGAGAGAGAGAGAGAGAGAGAGAGAGAGAGAGAGAGAGAGAGAGAGAGAGAGAGAGAGAGAGAGAGAGAGAGAGAGGAGAGAGAGAGAGAGAGAGAGAGAGAGAGAGAGAGAGAGAGAGAGAGAGAGAGAGAGAGAGAGAGAGAGAGAGAGAGAGAGAGAGAGAGAGAGAGAGAGAGAGAGAGCGAGCGTGACACACACACATAGAATCACACACACACCAATGAAGAAAGCAGGAAAAGGTGTAGATCATCAACCTCACACACAAGATAGTCTCGTGCTATTTCTCTGTGCACTCATGTTATTCCAGAAAAACAACAACCGTGTTTGATTCAGTGTGTTAAATTCTCTGCAATGCACACATCATCAATGGCATATACCTGAGCACTGCCGTTGGATTGAATGTAGCTGGTCATTGTCTGTCAATCACATACACAAATATTAAAATAAATAATCATAGAAAGAAAGAAAGAATACAGGACAATAGAAAACAAAACAAAGATATATAATAGATAAAAGAAAAAAAGACAGAAATCCTACAGAGAAAACAAAAAAGGACAATATTTTATTAATAAACAAAAAGAAAAGTGCATGCATGCACACACACACACACAGAGTAATGCAGAAACAGACATAGACAATGATTTTTTTTTTTAAACTGATGAGAAGAAAATGGTAGCAACCTCTTGCACAGCCAACTGTCTATCTGGTCTCGACTCAGTGATTATTTAGATAGTCAGTCAGTTTGTCTTCTGACTTTACAACTCACCTCTTGTACAGTTTGTTCCTTCAGATCCCTGGTGGTGTCTCTCATGGACACCCAGTTCCTGGTATCCTCCATCCATCGTCATCATCATCAACATCATCGTCATCATCATCATCGTTATCATCATCATCACTGTCATCAACTCACCTCTTGTACAGCCAACTGTTCCTTCAGATCCCTGGTGGTGTCTCTCATGGACACCCGGTTCCTGGTCTCCTCCTTCCATCATCATCATCATCATTTATCATCATCATCGTCATCATCATCACTGTCATCAACTCACCTCTTGTACAGCCAACTGTTCCTTCAGATCCCTGGTGGTGTCTCTCATGGACACCCGGTTCCTGGTCTCCTCCTTCCATCATCATCATCATCATTATCATCATCATCGTCATCATCATCACTGTCATCAACTCACCTCTTGTACAGCCAACTGTTCCTTCAGATCCCTGGTGGTGTCTCTCATGGACACCCGGTTCCTGGTCTCCTCCTTCCATCATCATCATCATCATTATCATCATCATCGTCATCATCATCACTGTCATCAACTCACCTCTTGTACAGCCAACTGTTCCTTCAGATCCCTGGTGGTGTCTCTCATGGACACCCGGTTCCTGGTCTCCTCCATCCATCGCCTCAGCTCCTCCACCTCCTTCTCGTAATCCTCCATCTTCTTTCCCGTCTCCCGCAGCTGTCCCAGGCGACCTTGACCTTGCTGTTTGACCTCTGTGAGGCGGTGTCGAAGGTCAGCCAGGGAGGTCATGGTGTCACTGGTGTCGCAGACCTGGTCCAGCTGCTTGACCATAGCATTGAGGGCCACCAGCTTGTCTTCATTCTGGTCCAGCTCTTTCACCAGTTGCTGTAAACACCAGGAAAGAACAACATTAATGTATTTTTCAAACTATACGGCGCACCTTAGCGCACCACTTAACTCATTTTTTGATGCATTTGCTTCAAGGGAAGTAAATCTGTGTGCACACCATACCTTGGTCACTTCTAAACTCACTTCCCTCTCTTATACCACAATTTTGCCTCTGACTTTGCTTTTGTAGTGGTTCATTGTGGGGAAACCAATTGGTGTAGTTTTTCTATATAAAGTCTATATATCAAAAAAAGTCTGATCTACCACTTCCCTATGTCTAAACCTGAAGTAAAAAACTGTAATCTTCTTTCACTTCTTTTGTTTATGTATGTTTTGTTTGTGTGTATGGATGGAGTGATTTGTGAGGTTTTTTTAATAATTCAAAATCGTTGCAATGCGAATTAGTTAAATTTCACACAAAATTTGTTATTACGACTTCTAACAATTTAGTAGTTGTATGATAAGGTGCAGGGGTCTTACTCTGAGGAAAAGGATCACCTAATAGTCAGGAAAATACCATAATAAAGGAAGGTAGAGAGTACTAATGCACAGCCACGAAAAGCAGACATTTCAGCTTGAGAGTCGGACACCTGCGTCCTGATGGCAAAGACTTATGACTTACTCTCGATCCCACCCTACCCCCTCTATTCCCAAAACCCACCCTCTCACCTTATGACTTTTCAGCTGCTCACGAATGTGGTCAAAATCGTTCCAGTCGAGGTTTGAACCGACAACTTGCTGTGCCTTGCTGATCCACTCCTTCACACTGTGGGCCACATCGTCCACTGCGTGGGCCAAATCTGCCGCCTCTGACAGCTCCGCTGTTCTGTCCGCTGTGGCCGCTTGAAGGGACAGCCACTGCCGGTTCACAGACGCTATGGTTTGCTGAAACAGATTGGGGTATATGTCTAATACAAAGATGCATGGACATGTGCATAGATGCAATTACAAATATCCATATATGCGTACATGCACATACACACACAAACAAAATTGTATTTTTACCATCCAATATCACGAGAAGTGGATAGACGTTAAATGAAAGACATACACACACACACACAAACAAACAAACAAAAAGCATAATGATATCATTTGCTTATTCAATGTTCCACCTGAAAATAAAAATTAGTTTTTGACAAACAGCACAAACACTCATACACACTTACATGCAAGCATGCATACACATACTTATGCATGCACCTATACACACACACAAGAACAATCACACTCCCTTTATCCTCCGCTTAACCCTTTCTTTACACCAAGCTTATACCAATGTATATCATAATTATGAAACATTTTTTATTAATAGATAACTAGGAGCAACATTTTATGTTTCATGTGTCAACAAAGTGTCAATGTAATCATGATCTTCAGGAAGAGATGCGTGTGTATGGTAAATCTTTCACAAAGGTGTTTTCTCAAAAACGTTGCCATTTTGCCATTTCGTATTTTATTTTAACCCCTCCACTGCCAGAGGAAAACAGACATTATTGATTTTCTTATTATAAAATTT
>JAGGCT020002354.1:22500-25000 GCA_017654935.2 Phymorhynchus buccinoides | reverse complement strand
AAGTCGACCTTCACACAAACACACACACACATTAACACATACATGCCTGCACATGTCCCCCCCCCCCCCATACACACACACACATGCACATTCTCTGTCTGCACTCTCTCTCTCTCTCTCTCTCTCTCTCTCTCTCTCTCTCTCTCTCTCTCTCTCTCTCTCTCTCTCTCTCTCTCTCTCTCTCTCTCTCTCTCTCTCTCTCTCTCTCTCTCTCAAGCCAACCTTCACAAACACAGACACACACACACAAAAGGCATGCGTACACGTCCACATCCACACAGGTACACACATCTACACATTCACACACACACACACACACACACACACACACACACACACACACACACACACACACACACACACACACACACACACAGCGGGGCATGCTCACACATACACCCCCACACTAGTCGAGCATAGATGATACTTCCTGTTACCTCTTGCATGATGCTTGCCTCTTTCTGATGTGTGCCAGTCGGAACCAGAGAAAGCATGCACTGCTTTCCTGTGTCACAGTGTGTATTGTGTCAGATAAATTATGTGTACACACTCAGCTGGCAGTGTTGTCTAAATAAAAAAATTACTGTTGTGAAAGGAGAAAATAAGGTGTTTTTTTACCGAGTTGTAGCTTATACCCCTTGAGGGCATTCATGGTGCCTGACTGGAAATGGCTCCTACTCTTTCGCAGGTAAGCAACATTCAGGCATCAGAATTTTTAGAGGATTTACAAATTTCAGAGGTTTGACAATAGGGCGTTTGCCACGAGTGTTCGTTCTCTATACTAGACTACTAATTTGCCCGCTCTCGTTCTGCCCGAGTTACGCTGACCTTTCTAATTCAACTCAGTGAAACTCAAGGTCGTCGGCACGCAGCAAATGCCCTATTGCTGGCAGAGGATTTGTTTCTGATGCCAGAGATTTTACCAATGTTTTGAAACATAATCTTCACTGACAGATGACATTTTAAAGTACAGGCAGTTTGTTAATGAATGGCACCTTTTTGGGGGTCATATTCTTAATGAATGGTGCATATTGGTAACTAGTTTTACTGCTGGACCTATTCTCTCTGGTGCCTTGATGGTCCTTTCCCCGTGCTTTTCAGAGGACAAAACCGCAAATTCTGATGCCCGAACATTGGAAGAGGGTTCAGAATGGATTGACTATAGAGCTAACTTTTGACACGGATTAGATGGTTTCTTTATCTGCCCAACAGGACCTTATTCTTCCTGGCTGTGCCTGATCTTTCAACAACATAGCTGCTTAAGTCTGTAAAACCACGGTGTAAGCTCAAATTTAATGGGTAAAGATGTAGATCAGCACCCCCTGTCACAGTCTTGGTTCATTGCATTCTTTCTGTCTTGCCGTTATCTTCTACTTTTATTGAATGCATATTTTTAATTGTGTAAATGGATTAAAATTAATGTTAAGCATAGCAAACGGTAGAGGTTGATGTGCTCAATCTGCAGTAAGAAAGGCAAGACTGCCAAAATGGAAAGAACCGAGAAATTGACTGGAAGAGGGTGTGTGGATCTGCATCTTTGCTATTTAATGATTAAAAGAAAGAAAGGTAATTTTGATTACATTGAATTTATTAAACACAGTTGAACCCGAGCTGGTGCAAAGTTCCCTCATGGTCACGGTAACGCTCGGACGGACAGACGGGTGTACACACGGACCACAGACGAAGCAAAAACAATACTTCCTGCCGCTTCGCTCGGGAATTAAAAATAGTACTGTGTTTTTCTGACTATAAGGCGCACCTGATTAGGGGTCTCAGTCTGGGGGGAAATTATCGCCTTATACTATAGTCAGAAAAATACAGTATTTTGAAAGGAAGCCATACTGAAACTTTTTTTTCTCCGTTTTGTAACTTACTGGTTTATTAGATTATAACCTGATTGGTGCAATCTTTGGACTATTTGGGGCAAAAGTTATTTTGTACACACAGTGGAAATTGCTTAAGTCGAAATTGAAGGGACTGAAATTGTATTTTGAGACAGCCAATATTTTGAGATATAAAGACTTTTTAGCATCACAATGATTAAACTGGGACCAAACAATTATTGTGAGTTATCCAGTCTTTTTGAGTTTTAAAAAAATCTGTTTTTGAGTTAGCAGGAATCAGGCAGGTCAGGGGCATTCACATTGTTTTTACTGGAGTTGTTTCTTGTGCCACTGGTGCGCATTTTGTCTTGTTTTGGTTTCATTTTGTTACTTTTTTCTGTCTTACAATGTAATCGTGCATACACTGTTTTATTATTGTACACAGTGGCACACTGCCAGATAGATCATAGTCATTACAGGATGGAATGTGACTTACCTGAGAGAGAGAGAGACTGTGTGTGTGTGTGTATGTGTGTGTTTGTGTATCACTGTGTGTGTGTGTGTGTTTATGTATCATCTGTGTGTGTGAGAGAGAAAGAGAGAGAGAATTACTACAGTTAGGGGATGTACTGTAGATCGTGAGGTTAGAGAGACTGGGAAGAGTTTATTTTGTTTTT
>JAGGCT020002354.1:0-20000 GCA_017654935.2 Phymorhynchus buccinoides | reverse complement strand
CTCTCTCTCTCTATCTCTCTCTCAAAAGTTTGATGTAAAAACTTTGAATATGAAAATGATAAATTCAGAGAGACAAAAGGTGTTTTTTTCTTTTCTAAACAACCAAGCAAACATGTATATAGGCATGATGCGTACATTCACACACATATAAATATTCACGTGCTTTGCACATGCATTCAGTGTATGCAATGAACACATCATTGTGTGCATGCAAGCAAAGAGGTTGGTGTTTGATTGACAAGGAAAAAGAAAATATTACCTTCTTGGAGAGCCAGTGAAATTTGCTGATTCTTTCTGCCAGGTAAACCACGCCCTACCAGTACCACCAAAACAGTTAAGACAGAAGAAAACCTGCATGATTAAACAGTTAAATTAATCAATGTATTTGATCACAGACTTTCATAGGGTGTGGCGGGATATTGTGTGTATGAAATTATTTTTTATTGCGTTTACTGTCTTCGCTTCCCTCTCTCTGTGGAGGTAATCTTTCGTCGATTTGGCGCATGGCCAGACTAACTGACTGGCATTCTTTCCTGGTTCAGGTATCTTTTCCCTCCCCGCCTTTCCTCGATTGAATTGGCATTAGGATGATTGTGTTAATGGGATTATTTTGTTACATCACGGACCTGTCTGTGAGCTCAGGCTCGCGTGTGTTGTGTTGTGCTGTGGGTGGTTCGGTTCCAGTGTTTTTTCTGGGAGCTTGGTGCGGCGGTTGTGTTGTTGTGTGCTGCGGAGTAATGGAGAAGAGAGTGTTGCTGGTTCTGTTCTTTTGTCGATTGTTTTTCTTCTACTTCCTTTGCCTGAACCTGATGGCACTGTCTTTAGTATATTTGCAAAGTTAATGTTTTGTGGTCAGTAAGAAAGCATGCATTTTTATTGCTATTATATCTTGAATTGCAATCAGTGATCATGAATAATGTGTTGATTTCATTTCAGCAAATTGTACTTGTAGAATAGAAAAGAAGTCAACAGGCGACAGTAAATAGTTGACCTTGAGTCCTGTATCCTGTATGGGCGCTTCTCTTCAGGCCATGTTGCTGAATTCAGGGTTTTAGCAGTGACCTCTGCCTGAATTTCAGCTTTTTAGAACATTGCGGAGTTTTCTCACCTTCAAATTTTGTCCATTGCTACCACTTGTCACTGCCCACTTCATGCCATAGCTTTGTAGGTGTATTTTCCAAGGAGTCTGTCCGATGCCTTTAAGATAGCATTTTTTTCCCAGTTTCACTCCTTCTCACCCCCCAACTAAGATGCTTCCCCTGTACTCCGCATGCTCGGGACTAGGTGACTAGATGTCCCCTGGACCACTGCTTTTCAGTTTTTCCAGGATTTTGTAAAAGCGCCCATGTAACCTGTATTCATTTATTTAAAGCCAGCGCTGGACTATAAGCATACAGTTAGGCTAACAATAGCAGTCTTTGCTTAGCGCTGCGAGGGGAAGTTTCCTTTTTTAAACTAAAGAGGAGGGGAAAAGTAAACTGCATGCAGGTGAAAGCCTGCAGCCAGGAGACACGCTGGCTTGTTTCTCTCTCTTTCTCCCGCTCACAACTGAGACCCAATTAGTTAAGTTTTACGTCCTCTCGGCCGGAGCCATATGGGAAGACCCAATTCCTTGGATCGACTGGTTTTTTTACCCCTGTTGTGCCTTTAACTCTTCCAGCGCCATGTATTTTTTGTACGTTCTTCTTTGTTCCGTTGCATCTCAACGGACAAGAGGGAGTAACTTTTTTTTTTTTGAGTGCGCATGTATTGCTTTAACTCTTCTGGCACCATGGGCGAATATATTCATCCAAGACATCACTCTACACTCGCACCAAATTCAAAGACATTCACTGCCAAGAACCCTGTCGTGTTTTTGTTTTATTTTTTAGAGCATATGCCACCGTTTCTGCATGCGCACTCACAACAAAACAGATGCAACGAACAACCAAGAATATACTATGGCGCTAGAAGAGTTTACAAAAAATCACTGACATAACCTCTAAAAATAGACAAACGCATGTCAGGGTACTTGGCAGTGGATGTCTTTGCATTTGGTGGGAGTGTACAGTGATGTGTTGGGCGATTGTATTCACCCATGGTGCTAGAAGAGCTAAGGCCTCCACTGGTTGTGAAACTAGCTCTAGAAGTAATAGATTTCAACATTTTTCTTTGCAGGGTTCTGCTGACTCCAACTACAGCCAGCCGTCGTCTGACCTGTCGCTGGATGAGGAGCATGAAGCACTGCGCAGGGAGACAGAGAGACAGGCGCTGCACCAGTTGGAAAAGGCCAAGGTAGGGGGGGGGGGGCAGTGCTTAATAGACGATTATCGGGGGGGGGGGGGGGGGGGAGTAGGGGAGAGCACTTCGTGAAAATTAGAGTTGTTTTCCTCGATTACTCGGTCAAATACCGTAGCAACAATATGGTGTCGAAGAGTGAAACCACGAAGCAATCATCGAGTGAACGATTTGGTAGCATTTTAAATAGAAAGAGAGGTGGCCACAAACTTGCAAAATGTGACGTAAAAATATAAATGACATCCATTTTAGAGTGACGCACTGTGTTCTAAGTGCTGTATGCCAGCTCAAACACACGAGGCGAGAGCTGGAGATCTACCTGATGGTAGAGTAACTTCCCCTATTTGACCGATTGAATTAGGCAAGATCACTCCCACACACCATGAAATTACTCCCCATATTTCCGAACAATTCCTATTGAAACAAATGTATTCATAAACAATCACACGTGTGACAAAGCAGCATCAACAAGATCACAGAGCACAACAAGCTTAGGTTATACAGGGAACAGTGTTAATTCTTGCACACAAATGTGCGTCTCTGACACTCAATTCTCCCATCTGATGCACTGGTTTTCAGCCGTTTCAGGCCAGTGCTTCTCTAAAACGTAGCAAATTTTGGTGATTTTACTGCATGTTTTTTTAATCTTATAATGTTGCTTTTGTAAAGCACATCGAGCATACTATTACTACTGTATGGATTTTACCGCTATATGAAATCAAATTATGATTATTATTATTATGTGCAGCGTTCCCAAAGTATGCACTATAACTTCCAAGTATCCCTTCATCCTAAAGCATTTTTGTATCAGTTGTGGCACCCAAAACTATGCAGGTGACCCCCTATAATTTTGTATGTACATTTTGCACTGGTAACTCTCAGAGAATTAACACTGGGTGATGTCCCTGTATTGGGTTTAATTTTGTTCTCCTTAGGAAATTATCAGATTTGAAAACCTAATTACGGTAGCTTTGCATATTTTCTTACAGCAGTTGTACTTAGTCTGTTGCTGAATCATGATCTGCCTGCCTGTCCTCTCTTTAGACCACATTGGGAAAACGCTTATCAAAAATGTGTTTCATCAAAATGTGTGTACACATGCGTATATAGTGGCACAGAAGTAATGCAATCGCCTTGTGTCAAGTAAACCCGAGTTCGAACCTGGGTACAAGGGATTTTTCCTCTCACTTTGCACTAGGTTTCATGGTCTGAACGTGGAGTCTTTCAGATGAGACGATAAACCGAGGTCCCGTGTGCCCATGCATTTAGCACACGCTAAACCCAATGGCAACGAAAAAGTTGTAATTTGGTCAAAATTTAAACCCCTTCCTTCCTCATCAGTCACGCAAAAATTGCATGCAAAAATAATAAAATTGGGTGGCATGCTCCTGGCTGCGACGCGCTCTCCAGGTGGGAGCAACCCGAATTTCACAGATACGCCTCTGTGACAATAAAGTACCTAATAATGATAAAGTACCTAATGTGTGTAATAATAAAACTAATATGTGCTTGTGTGTGTGTTCGTGTGTGTGTACACGTGTGTAAACCAGAATGAATGACTAAATGGTAGTGGTATGATTGTGATGCGTGTGATCGAATCATGCATTTTGTGCACCGTTGTTTTTGCATTTTTTGTTTTGTGGTTTTTATCAAATACACCTTTTTTCTTTTCTTTTTTTAGATGCACGAAGGACAGAAATGCTTATGATCTTTTCGTGATAACTGTTTTAGATATTTAAATTTGTTTGTAGATATTTTTTTTACTGATGTATGTTTTGGATTTTGAATGATTTGATTACTCTGGCTGTCTGTTCTCTTCTCTCCAGCTGAAACCTGTAGCGTTTGCTGTAAGGACCAATGTTTCGTACGACGGGTCCTTGGACGATGACTCGCCTGTCCACGGATACGCTGTGTCTTTCGGGGTTAGGGACTATCTTCATATCAAAGAGGTGGGGCCACAGTGAAATAACTAAGCTTGGTTTCTTTTATGAAAGATGGCTAATTTAGTAATACAAGAAAAATGTAAAATCATGCAAATGGTTAACTTCATGTTTTATTAGCGTTTGAATATTTTCCTGTTATTTCCATCATTTTCTTTTATGAGTTAAAAAAATCCCACAATAACCTATAATGTTGAAAATTACAAAATTGATAACTTTTTGGGTGAATCTCGCCAAACCATAATTGCATAATACCTGATCAAGTGGATGGTTTTTGTTGTTTGTTTTTTAGTCTCAATCTTATCACAAACAGTATGAGCATTCTGCAACAACAACAAAAAGTACATAAAAAAACAATGTTGAAGAGGCTGTTTTTGCAATTTTGTTGTTGTTTTCTTCAAAGAGCCATGTAATGTTGAAGAGACAGTTGCATGGTATGATGTGGCATTTGTGCGAAAGTTAACTGGCAAAGTTGTAGCTTAGACACCAACCTTATGTTTACAACTCTCAATCTCAAAGTCTGAGTCTCGAGAATGATGGAATGTTGCTTATCAGTGGAGCATTATAATGCAAATATTGGGAGGGGGGGGGGAGGGGGGTCTCAACTACAACCTAGCCAGTTTGTGTTCTTAAAGAGACATGTTAATGTTGAAGAGTCTTGCGCTGTGCAGAAGTTCAACAACGACTGGTGGATCGGGCGGCTGGTGAAGGAGGGCTGCGATGTGCGCTTCATCCCCAGCCCCGCCAAGCTGGAGAACGTCAGAGGACCCCAGGGGGGCAGCCGCTCAGGGGGGAAACTACACACTAGGTACACTCTGCTGCGTTTCCATGTCCCAAGGAAGAAGGAGAAAAATTGTGTTTTACGTCCTCTCGGTCTGGAACAGACACATATGGGACATTTGTAGATACAAAGATGGTGGGAACAATACTGGAGGCAGTGCAACTCCAGTAAAGTCCTGATTTTTTTTAACAATACAGATAGGTGTAGTGGTAACCACGCCTCGGTTAAACCTCATTGGCTATGGTACCGCCACAGTATTTTTAAGCTGCAAGTATAACGATGTCCCAAGGCCCATGTCGTAGGAGATAGATAGTCCTATTAATACCGAAAATGTCCGGTTGTCCCCCCCCCCCCCCGTCAGGACAACTCGCTGTACGCAAGACATAGAGACGTAAGTCAAAATTGGTCAACTTCGATGTGTTGAACTTACCAGTCGATCGAAGCGAACTGCATCATCAAACAAAGTTGTAAAACGACAATTTGCAAAAGATAAAACACTGATGGTGATGCTAAATAGACGATTTTCGAGAAAAAATGAAGGGAGAGCTCTTTGTGACAATTAGAGTTGATTACCTCACTCGGTCAAAGCAACAATGGCGGCGAAAAATGAGGGGTGGCCAGTATCCACAAACTGAGAGAACTTGCAAAATGTGACGTAAAAATATAAATGACATCAAGTTTAGAATGATGCACAGTGTTCTAAGTGATGTACGTCTACTCAAGCACATGAGGCAATAGCAGATCTACCTGAAGGTAGAGTAACTTCCCCTGTTTGACCGATTGATTTAGGCAAGATCACTCCCACACACCATGAAATTACTCCCCTTAGTTATTTCCGAACAATTTCTATTAACAAAAAATGACGTAATTTGACCTGACATGACCGAAATATTGAGTTTTCCATTCCCCAAGTGAAGTGACGTCTTTCGACTTGTGTCTCTATGCCTTCCGCACGGCAAAATGTCCTTTTAAAATATAACACTGGCAGACTTTGTTTCTGCTTGGGTCAGGAATTGTGTCCTGTTAATTGTCTTGTTTCAGGACAGTTTGTCCTGTTACTTTTCCATCCTTTGTGCGTCACTGAATTGATAGTGATAATGATGATGATAGTGACGATGATATGGCCGTGATAATGATGAATCTGATTATGATGATTCTTCAATTTCTTTACTGATCATTTTTGTAAAAAAAAAGACTTGTGCATACTGAGCACAGTGCAAAGCAAAACATGTTGTTCATAGAGAATAAAGCTTTCTTCTATATTTTTCTGTTTGGTACATACGCTCTCATAGATCTGTCATGACTATCGTCAGACGTCCAGATAGCAAGAATTAGAGAACATGGAGAAAATAGAGAACTTAACAAGAATTTATAACACCTGATTTCTTTTTAAAAGAATTATAACAAAAGGGTTAGGTGATGTAGGGATATGTAAATAATGTTCTATTGCTGGTTGGAATTTGATGTTGCAATTAATACGCTCGTTTCTTTCTTGCTTTATTGCATAACAATGCTTTAGATTTTTTTTCTTTTTGGTTGTTTAGATTAAAATCAAATTGAAGCTTTAGCTATTCTAATGGAAAATGTTGTGTTTTGATCACAGCAAAACCAACTCCTCTGGGAACATCGACAACTTGCTGAATTCCAAACCTACAAGTTCAAGAGGCTCCACACCACCCACGCCAGGTAAAACTTGTTAAGCTCTAATCTAGCCAGGCATGGGTTTCTTTTGTTTTCCTTTTTCTCACCCCTTCTATTTGACAGGTCTCTGTGTCCATTGTTCAGTTTCAATCATTTATAGCATACAAAGGGGAAAATGTTTAGATTTTTACAGAAGTTTTGGTTCCAACCCTGTGCCTTACAAGAAACTTTTTTTTGTATTTGATAATGAAAGGATGACTTTTCATCAGTGACCTTGCTAACGTAGGTATGTGGTAGAAGGACAATTATTTGACCAAGTGATAGTAAGCAGTTAAGTTACGCTCCTCTTCTGACACTTCTCTCCTCCAGATCCCTCATTACCGCACCAGGACCCTTGGCGAACGCTCCTTCTCTTTCTAGACCCCCTTCACTTGGAATAAACTCCCTTTACCTCACCGTTCTGCCAACTCCCTTTCTTCATTTAAGTGTTCTCTCAAAACTACTCTTTTCAAATCATAGCGTGCTATATTTCTTTTCAAAGTACTGTGCCCCTTCCATCCGCGCGTGTTTGTGTGCATGCATGTTGTTTGTGCGTGTGTGTGTGTGTGTGCGTGTGTGTGTGTGTGTGTGTGCGCGTGTAGTTCGTTCGTGTGTGTCTGTGTTTAGTGTGTGCGTGTGTCTGTGTTTAGTGTGTGCATGCACGTGCGTGTGTGTGTAATAGATTTTTGTCGTTTATTTATTTATATTACTTGCTGGTTTATTCATTTATTATTGTAAGCGTTTAGGGCTTTTTTAAGATAAGGCGCTATAAATGCTTTTTATTATTATTATGTGTACTGCTTTATATCAGTATTGCAAACATGTGGGTTTATTTGAAGAGTGAGTTTGATTGGTTCATAGTTTCTGCCCTTTGGCTGACCAATGTCAACAATGATTGAAGTCTTGCGCTACGTTACCAAGTCGGTCACAGGCGAAAAGCATAACATTAATTTGTAAAGCTTGACAATTTGCTACAGTTTTTGCTTGAAACACGTTCAGGTCTGAAAGAGTGAATAATAATGCTGTACTGCTTCCAGGCATAGAAGAAACTCAGAATGGTGTGGAGAATAATGTGGGCGAAGACAGCGACAGTGTGGGCAACTCCAAGTCCAGCAAGACCAGCATTACGCCGCCCGCCAAAGAGAGGCGCAAGCCTTTCTTCAAGAAGGTGCGTGGCTTCTTCTTCTTCTGGCTGAGCACCCACAATCGATAGTCTGATTGTTTGCTATTATTATGGTCAAGGTTCGAAGTTGAGGGGTGCAGAAGAGAGAGAGACAGAGAGAGAGAGAAACGAAACCTAAACTACATATAACCCACCCAGCCAAGGTCCTTTCAGCAGGTTCTAACATGATGCTGAATCATTTAGGGAGGAAAAAAATTGTTTATGGGATTTTGATAGATGACTGCAACATGCTGAGTGAGGAGGTAGATACAGCCACATCAGGTAATCTGTTCCAGTCCCTGATGGTTCGTGGGGGAAATGAATTCCGTTTGTATTCTGTGCGGCAGTGGATGGATGAGAGTTGATGGCCATGTTCTCTTCTCCGGCCACTCTTTGCTGGGCTGAGTCTGGTGTTGCTCCAAGGAAACTTTTCTTAAGCAAATACAGTATTTTATGAACGATGTAAGGTTATCATATTATAAAGCACACTCCCCCATTGTTTTACTCAAAATAGTGATTTTGTTGTCATAGTTTCTTGCTATACTATTATGATGGCTTGGAGTCAAAACGGACTATCTTTGGATAGTCCATTGACATATTATTGAACTTATTACGAAAACTAATAACTTGTATTAAAAAAAAAAGGACTGCTGAAATATAAAAAAAGCGAAACCCCCTTTTTATATTTCTGCAGTTATCAGTTTTTATAATAAGTGCAATAATACGTCAATGGACTATTTAAAGATAGTCCATTTTGACTCCAAGCGTGAATGAAAATAGGATTTTACGCCCTCTGCGGTCTTTCGACCATGTGGGGCAATTTGACTCCAAGCCATCGATAAGGCACAGGAGTCTCAATCTGGAAATTCAAAAAAGTTTGTCTTGCTGTATGTCAGACATATGCCATGTCTACCCATAAAATATTGATGGGCTTAAAGCTGCCGCCCTTTTGATAAACTCCCGCCCGGTTTTTTTAATCAGCATCATATCTGATGAATAGGACTTTTGTAATGTCGTCTTAAATTGTACCGATTGCCAGTACCTACATTACTAGACAGCATCCAGATTAAGTCATGGGAGTTAATACTTGATCACTGCTTTAAGATGAGCCAGCTTGGACATAATCAAAAAGTGTTGAATAGTCCACTAAATGATGTCTATGTCAATGTTATTTGAAAATCATGCCTACACTTTGATTTATTGACTTGGTGAAGAATATGTTTTCATAGAAAATGTGGAATATAGAACTCCAAGCACCAGAATATTTTTCCAATTTTAGAAAAGAAAGGAAGTCATTTCCAGTACATTCCCTTAGCATGCAGATTTAGCCAAAAATGGAATTTGGGATTTGAAAACTATGTTTTTTCATGGATTGCCCCAAATATGTCTATCTGCCAATTTTCAACAACTTGTATGTCCTGATTGCTAGACTCTTATTTTGTAAGCATCAAAGGGAGATGCTCTTTGTAAGAATGCAGATTGCATCGTTTAGACTTATCAGTTAAGCTTTTCATCTTTTGCTCAAATTCAGTTGTATAGTTTATCTCTCAATGTGACAAGTGCTAGTTTGTACTATGAACAATTGAGCTTTTCCAACAAGGTAAAATGTTTACCAAGTGAACGACGAGCATTCTCCACATGGACAAAATCGAAACAGTATTGTTTTTATTGTCATAACGTATCAGAATGGTGGTCTCCTTGTTTTCGGAGTTTTCTTATTTTTTGTTTTTTTGTTGTTGTTGGCATGTTGTATGCTATGAACAGTATACTAATGCTGTTTTCTACCATGTTATTGTTTGCTCTGCTTTTTGTTGGCATGCTGTATGATATAAAAAATATAATAATGTTGTTTTCTGCCATGTTATATTATTGTGTTGCAGTCTGAAAGTATAGCTCCCTACGAAGTCGTGCCTTCCATGCGTCCTGTCGTGCTGATAGGGCCTTCCCTCAAGGGCTATGAGGTCACAGACATGATGCAGAAGGCTCTGTTCGATTTTCTTAAACATCGATTCGAAGGAAGGTACGTCAGCACGCTTGTGTGTGTACTTGTATAGCTCTCGTGACAAAATAAAAGAAAGAACATAAGAACAGATAATTCTCTTGAAACTGAAAGAATGAGACCGGATAATTCTTGAAACTGAAAGAATGAGACCGGATAATTCTCTTGAAACTGAAAGAATGAGACCAAATCATTCTCTTTGAACAGAAAAAGGTTTAAGACCAGAATTGAGCAATTTAAAAATAAAAAATAAAAAAAAAGAATCACCACTCCCTTCTGAAAGTGGCAAATCTTTTTATTTATTTTTTTTCATCTTTCTTTCTTTTTCCATCTCGCACACTCTTTCTCTCTCTCACTCTCTCACTCTCCATCCGTTGTTGTTGCTGCCACCGTCCTCGTCCTCCATCACCGCCCAGTGAGCAATTGAGCAAGTTCATAATTATGCCACAATGTTTAAAAGGGACCAAAATGAATGAAACATTTTCATAACTTTAGGTTAGGTACATTATAGTCACAGAGGCGTCTGTGAAATTCGGGTTGCTCCCACCTGGAGAGCGCGTCGCAGCCAGAGCCAATTTGTTTTTGGGTTTTTTCAGGGGATTTTTGTGACTGATAAGGAAGGAATGGGAGGGGGGATAAATTTTGACCACATGACAACTTTTTCGTTGCCACTGGATTTAATGTGTGCTAAGTGCATGGGCACATGGGACCTCGGTTTATCGTCTCATCCGAAAGACTCCACGTTCAGATCGCAAGGCCTAGTGCAAAGTGAGAGGAAAAATCCCCTGTACCCAGGTTCGAACTCGGGTTTACTTGACACGAAGCGAACGCGTTACCACTGTGCCACTCTACACTACTGTGCCACTCTACACTTTTTATGGACAATGCAAGAGTATGCTCTTGTGAAAGGGTATGATCTTGTAATTTTTGTGCAGAATTAAAACAAGCATGTGGTGAATGAAACGAAATTCAAACGCGCAAGTGTGCAATGCGGCCTGGTTTGTGCAGGATCATCATCACGCGGGTAACTGCTGACATTTCGCTGGCCAAGCGGTCCTTGCTGAACAACCCCAGCAAGCGGGCCATCATGGAGCGCACCAACCCTCGCTCTACAGGACTGTGTAAGTTGGCCCTACACTGGTTTCATGTTGGCAAAGATGGAAGCAACATTTAGTCAGCTTCTTTGTTTTCTATGGCGTTAAAGGCGAACCCTGATGGATGAGTTTTTTGCAAGAAACACGTCGAGGTCGGAACACTCACTTTGCTCTGGTTTCCTGGAAATCAAAACGGCGATTCCTCCTTGGCGGAGTTGCCGGAGAGAGAATCCATTTTGGACGGGGTCGGTGGAGCCCAATGAGAGTGGTTGAAGCTTTTTCTTCTTTGTAGTGCAGTAAACAAAAAATTGGAGCTATTTCCTTTGTTGTGAGCCAAACTCCTTTTGGTAAACTGTATAAAAACTGTATAGAAAGGCTTGTATTGTGGAAATTTCGTGCAAGCAATTTGGTCTAACTCAGGCGGCCAATAAAAAAGAGAAGACCTTCTCTTTCACTGAAAGAATCTGACTTTCCAGCACCTCCGCCAATGAGGAATCGCCGATTTGACGGTTTGATTTCTAGGAAACCAGAGCAAAGTGAGTGTTGCGATGTCTGTAAAGGGTGTTTTGCTGGTGATCGATCACAGCATGTTTCTTGCAAAAACGTATCCGTCAGGATGACCCTTTAAAGCCATTACAGGGATGCTTAAGCAAAGTGTCGGCAGTTTTAGGTCATCAGACCTGTTTACTCTTTTCGAGTAGTATTCTACTCAATTTGGACCTCTACTACTCTTCAAAATTGAAAATAATGCTCTAATTACTCATTTTCAGTGAACATTATTTGATGGTTTATTGAAGAGGACTACTCATTTCACACCAAAACTACTCATTTTAGCTATCCAGACTACTCAAGACTTCTGTAGGGGGTAAACAGGTCTGGGTCATGTCTCTTAGTGCGATGCGCCGAGAGCAGGCGTTCTGCTACTGCCCTTATTTTTTCCCTGTTGTGGGAGGCAGCACGTTTCTAACTAGCAAGACCCAAATGTTTGGATCAGTTGTCATGCCTTTAAAGAGACACTGACCCAGCAAGATTAACTCCCTTGTTTTGGGGGGTAGGTGTGACCCACATACAAGTTCCCCCATACACGATCGAGGCTGCCCTTTAAAGTGATGTCTCGTTTTCATGCATGGGGGAATATGTATGGGAGTCAAACTTAGTCAAAATAAGATTTCTTGCCAGCGAGAGAGGGGAACACGTGAAACCCGTGATTTTCACTCATGGATCTGGTGGGTCTTTAACTCACCTTGTTTTATTTATTGGTTATGCAGGGTTCGTAGGGGCCTTACCAGTCCTTATAAGTCTTGACCAATTGAAATCTCCAAGTAAGGCCTTACAAGTGCTTACATTCACTTCAAGGTCCTTACAAGTCCTGACAGCTGCCCAAAACTGCACTGAGCAGCAAGACCATACTCAAAATAGATCGCAGAAGCAGCACTTTTACACTTGAGAAACATCGCTCCTCCACCTTCCCGTTTCAACTGACCGCTTAGCAGACGAACGATACACCGCGAGTTGTCAAGAGAAATTGGACTGAAATCTCGTTCTTTATCCTGGTGTCGTTTTTGCGAGAGAAAAAACGCATATATCTGTGTCAGCCATAGTTTTTGTATCTGCTTAGACATTGTTCACAATGCTGGGAAAGTGTTCCTTTCAAGATCGTTGGCTAAAAGATGGACATTATCCTTAGGCCTACAGGTCCTTACAAGGTCCTTACTTGGGGATAGCTGAAAGCCCTGGGAACCCTGTTATGGTCTCTGTCGTTAGTAGATGATCTTAACACATACTTATTATACTTAACCTTGTGTCGTCTGCAACAGAGAGATGTTGATTTTAACCCTTTCACCACCAACGTCACATTTTTGCACCACAATGATTTAACCCTTTCACCGCCAACGTCACATTTTTGCACCACAATGATTTAACCCTTTCACCGCCAACGTCACATTTTTGCACCACAATGATTTAACCCTTTCACCGCCAAAGTCGCATTTTTGCACCACAGTGATTTAACACCTATGTCACTAAAAGGCATCAAATTGGGGTCTATTATCCAAAGACCCTATTGTCTTAGTTTTGGGAAGTAAGGGTAGACCTTATTTTATATATGTCACAGAAGAATCCCCAATACTGCAGATGGAGTTTGTTCTCTACCCAGGTAATTTAATGGACATTTTTGGCTGAAATATGGCTGGCGGTGAAAGGGTTAACACCCATGTCACTAAAAGGCATCAAATCAGGGTCTGTTATCCAAAGACCCTATTCTCTTCATTTTGGGAGGTAAGGATAGGCCTTGCTTTAAATATGTCACAGAAGAATCCCCAATATTACAGACAGATGTTTTTCTCTACCCAGGTAAGTTTA
The DNA here is from genome assembly GCA_017654935.2 of Phymorhynchus buccinoides. Taxonomy (NCBI): domain Eukaryota; kingdom Metazoa; phylum Mollusca; class Gastropoda; order Neogastropoda; family Raphitomidae; genus Phymorhynchus; species Phymorhynchus buccinoides. The sequence continues at coordinate 6,706 of JAGGCT020002354.1, read as the reverse complement.
ATAGAAATTTGTTGCTGAAAAATGACTGGCGACAAAAGGGTTAAACTGTTGAATATAATACCTTTAGATTTGTCAAAGATGGTGTTTTGGGGTTGTTTGTTGCATAGGTGATGTTGATTTTTGAGTAAAAGTTAATTCTTAAGGGTGTCTGTTTATCTCCGTGAATTAATTATGTGATCAAGTTCATTACTTTAAAATAAGTCACATATACAAAAGGTAACCAAACAAATAATATTCCAACTGAAGAATTTTAAATCAAGGAAAGAAAGATTTGGGACAAAAGGAGTGAATGAGTGACAAATAACAAATAGTGCTTTTTTTATATTAATGTTTCTTTGCTAATTTATGTATGTATTAAATGTGTGTGAATCTTGAATCCTGTGTGTGTGGGTTGTTTTTTTCCTGTGGGGTTCAGACGGAGATAGAGCGCATTTTTTTTCTCAGTGTGAGGTTCAGATGGAGATTCAGACGCATTTTAGCGCATTTTGAGATCTCTCTGTGTGTGTGTGTTTTCAGTGGAGGTTCAGACGGAGATAGAGCGCATTTTGAGATCTCTCTGTGTGTGTGTGTTTTCAGTGGAGGTTCAGACGGAGACAGAGCGCATTTTGAGATCTCTCTGTGTGTGTGTGTTTTCAGTGGAGGTTCAGACGGAGACAGAGCGCATTTTGAGATCTCTCTGTGTGTGTGTGTTTTCAGTGGAGGTTCAGACGGAGATAGAGCGCATTTTTGAGCTGGCGCGGACGCTGCAGCTGGTGGTGTTGGACTGCGACACCATCAACCACCCCTCCCAGCTGTCCAAGACCTCTCTGGCCCCCATCGTGGTCTACCTCAAGATAGCCTCACCCAAGGTTTCACTAATACCAGACTCTTTTCTGTTCATCATCTTATCCCACACTGCACGTCTTCATTGTGAACCGCAGTACAGTCATTGCCAGAACAAAAAGATAACATCAACATCGGGGCAGGCTTTCAGTGTACATGCCAAATGGACATTAACCCTTTATTTCCAATGTCGCATTTTTGCAGCACAATGATTTAACACCCACGTCACTAAAACTCTTGAAATCAGGGTCTGTTATTCAATGATATTGTGTTCCTAAATTAGGGCAGTAAGGATTGACCCATTTCTAAATGTGCCACAGAGAAATCCCACAATATTGCAGACAAAATATTTTCTATAGCCAAGTAAGTTTAATGGAAATGTTTGGCTCAAAGATGGCTGGCGGTGAAAGGGTTAACAACACAAAGGACTGCATATATACAGGCATGCATGCATGCACCGTACGCGCTCAAGCATGCGCACACACGCAACACAGTGCCGCATGCATGCACACTCTTACCGCACACACACACACATTCTCTCTCACTCACTCACTCACATATGCACACACACGTACACAACATACACGGCCACGCTTGCATGCACACATTCTCTCACACATGTATGTACACACGCACTGGCACACACATATACACACTCATTCAATCACGCACGCATGCACGCACGCGCTGATGTGCACACAATACACACACAGAGGCACACATGCATGCACCGTGCACGGTCATGATGCATGCACACAATCACACATGTGCGCACAAACACACACGCACACGCATATGTATGCAGACTTGAGAGAGAAGGTGGTAAATAGAAAGGGGTTTTTTTTTCAGAGAGAGATGGTTGGCATAAAGTTCTTTAAGAAAGTTTTTTGAAGTGAACAAAAAATGGTTGAGAGAAATTTCTTCAAGAGAAAAAGTGGCAGAGAGAAAGTTTTTAAAAGAGAAAGTGACTTGAAGAAAGTTTGAGAGAAAGAAAAAGATTTAAAGGAATTGGATGGAAACATTTTCTTTGAGAAAGTGGTTGAGAGTAAGATTTTTTAAAAGAGAGAGTGGTTGAGAGAAAGTTCTTTGAGAGAGAAAGTGGGTAAAAGAAAATTCTTAGAGAAAAAATGGTTGAGAGAGAGAGAGAGAGAGAGAGAGAGAGAGAGGCAGGCTGAGAGAACTATAAAACTAAAACAAAAGTGGCCAAGGGAACCCTTTTTTCAGATTGAAAAGGGCTGACAGAAAGTTTTAGCAAACACTTCTGTGTACCGATACTCTTAAGGGCCAGCCACACCAGCTAAAACTGTACGACTGTACGATACGATGCGTTCACATGATCTCGAAGCGCGAATCATAATTGTTCTTGGTGACCACATGATCGAATCGTATCGTACAGTCGTACGATTTTAGTGGACGTGTGGCTGGCCCATTAAGGACAGTTTTGAAATACACAGACCTGCCAACCTTTCCGCTTTGAGCGGAATTTCTTCCGCCCTTCCGCTCAAGTTCATAAAATTCCGCTTTCAAAACTTTTTTTTAAAGTTTTTTTTAACACACAAATTCATCGTCTTATATTCAGAGCAGCACAGCTGCTATGCGTATAACCGACTTTCTAGTTTCTGTTTGCGCACTTCTGTCAGGATGGCGATTGACACATCGATGTGTGTGAGACTCTGGGGAGAAAAGAAAGAGAATAGACCAATATTTCTGCCAAGATTACATGGAAAAGTATCTGTGCATTCAGAGATCAAGAAAGTGCATCATCTAGATGTATGATGTGCTCACTCCTAATCCTATGGAGGGTGTGAAGACATCAAATGCCACACTACTTCTCATCGTCTTATCGAAACTGCTAACTCCCATACTTCATCTTCCACCGTTACCGACTTTTTTAAGCCAACGGAAGGAAAGGAGAACAAAAATGAACTTAAATTGATTCATTATCTTCCTTCTAAGTCTTATTATTTAAGTCATCTATGGCACCAACCTTCTTCGTCTGCCCAAATAAAAAGGACAGAGGAACAAACCAAAAGCTTCTATTGTGTTAGGAATAGTTGTGACACTTCCAGACAAGACTAGTTTTAAACAAGACAAGTTCACAAGGATGAAAATTGCTTGCTTCAAATTATGTTTACGCGCGAAAGGTAAGATGCCGCGTCAAAATTCATCTTAGCTCCCCAAAATTTATCTTTCCAGCTACAAATATTCCTCTTTGGTCTGTTAGGGGGTTGGCAGGTCTGAATACACATTTTAAGCCATTCTCTGTAGTAAGGTTTGCAAATTACATGACTCAATTTTGGTATGTTTCTTAGCATTGTCAGGTGTCAAGATTTTATGTGGTGCCATTTTCCAGGTATTACAGCGACTGATCAAGTCCAGGGGAAAATCACAGAGTCGAAACATGAACGTGCAGTTGGTGGCTGCTGATAAGCTTTCACAGTGTGCCCCAGTAAGTGGTTTTCTTATTTTTGTCCAAATTCTACTCTTCTTTTCTTGTTTCATGTTGTCTATTCTGACTGATCTTGCACTCATTCGCAGTTGCTTTATATTGCTTCCATCCCTGAAAATGATCTCTTAAAAAAAAATCTCTGAGAAGGTCGTAATTAATGTAAGTGACAACATTGTATCTTTTAAAAAGTTCTATCACTTTGATTTTTTTTTTCTCCATCTCCTGCATCTTCTAATGTTTAATTGTTCTTGAACTAAGGCGTTCGATGTGTTATTTTCTACTAGACAGTTGTAAAAGATTAGAACAATATAAAACTGCAGATTTGTTGAATAGATTTTAGTTAACAGATGTCTACCATCGCACCAGGCCCTTATTTGTCCTGGATAGTTAGAACCATTGGTCTTCGTTTTCCGAAAGTGCGATTTTCGGCTGCCTGTTCTGGCAGATAGAAAATTGCCATGAAGTGGTAGTTGAAACTGCCCAAATTGTGGACTGCAGCCATTAGAAAGCTTTTGATTGGCTGACATCAGTAATCACTTCCTATCGTTGCTGCTGTATCGTAGGTCTATGCCTTCAAAGATGGCTTCAAATAGTGAACTGAAATAAAAAGAAAGTGAAAGGTGGATGGCGTGAACTTTCTGCCCCACAGAAGAAAATAACCGTCAAACGATCTAAAGCATGCAAGAGGAACGACATTGTTGATGGTACCTTAGCTACATTTTCTTGCCATGTTCCAAGAAGTTATGGCGTGTTCTGGATTTTTTAAGGTTTTTGTTCCTGAAAATCAAACATTAGGGTGGGCATGTCTGAGTGAATTCTCAAAACTGGAGGTGCGTTTCTTCAGGTGTGAGTGGTAATGCCTGTCATTGCACTGTGTGCTTTTCCTTTTGCAGGAGATGTTTGAGGTGGACGTGTTCTATTTTTATAATTCTGTGTGTGCACCCGAATGCAATTTCTCTGTATAGAGATAACTAGCGCAACGCCCCGTACCGGTAACACCTAGTACTGGTAACGCCTTGTACAGGTAACGCCAAGTACCGGTACCGCTGAGTACCGGTTTCGCCGGGTCCGCAAAATATATTTTTACTTTTGTGGCTGAAAATTTTAAAAAATGTGACCCCTACCACTTTCAAGGCCTACCGATCTCCATGACCTTGACCTTGACCTTGATCTGTATGCAATCAGAACAACCATAAGGCAAAGGACCTACATGCCAAGTTTGAAGTCCCTAAGACCAACGGCGTGGACGTTATAGCCCCTTAAAGGTTTTCAAGGTCATACGCCAAGGTGAAGGTCATGATGGTGATAATTTATGCGCGGATGCCTTCTCTCATGGTGACACGCCACCACACAAAACTGGAAACGATTCGGTAAAGCAGTTCGGGAGATATGAGTGGGACAGTAAAACCCAATCATTAGACCCCTTCCACTTTCAAGGCATACCGATCTCCCTGAGCTTGACCTTGACCTTCATTGGTACGCCATCATCAGAACGGCCATAAGCGAAAGTACATCCATGCCAAGTTTCAAGACTCTAGGACCTGCGGTGTGGAAGTTATGGCCCCTTAACGATTTTCGGTCCCCCCCCTCCCCACGACCCCTTGGCGGAGGTTTCCGAAAAGTAAGGACGGCATGACCTTCGGAGGGTGCCAAGGATGCTTGATGCCAAATTTGGTGTCGATCGGTTGAGAACTGTGGCCGTGCATAAGGGACACAGACAGACAGACAGACAGACACACAGACAGACAGACAGACAGACATACAGATTTCGAAAATATATATAAGATAAAGATTTCTTGACTTGACTTGACGCCTGTCATTGCACTGTGTGCTTTTGCAGGAGATGTTTGACGTGATGCTGGACGAGAACCAGCTGGACGACGCCTGCGAGCACCTGGCCGAGTACCTGGAGGCCTACTGGCGGGCGGCCCATCCCCCCTCCATGACGCAGACCTCCCCCCACCACCACGCCGTGGACCGGAACCTGGCTTCCCCCTCCAGCCCCCCCGCCCCCTGTCCCGACACAACACCATGCCCGCCCACATGGCACACTCCCGCTCACACAGCTTTGAGCGCCTCCCCCACTCCCCGCCCCCCGACCACCTCCACGCCCACCCCCACGGGGCGGACATTGAGAGGGACTCGAACCATCGCCGTACTTACCACGGCGGTAGTGCTGCCGAATATGACACTTACTCTCGAGAGCGCGATGGGGGTGGCCGGGAGGGGGGGCTTTTGCATGACCGGCACAGCCGGGATCATGACCATATAGACTCCAGGGACAGGCACAGTTCCCCGCGGGGCTCAAAGTACCCCCCTAAACGCCAGGGGAGTATAGACATCTAGCAGGGGCTGGTGACAGCTGAGAGCGTGTGCACTTTCAAACCAGTTAGGTGTTTGGCAAACACCCCTGAGCTTTATGCCCCTTCCACCACCACCCTCACCAGTCTCCATCTCCCCTGGTCACTGGGCAGTGCAGAGCCAGTGTTTCCATGTCAGGTGACCCGCAACGCTTTCCTCCTGTCCATCATGACCTCAAGGCCAAGCGTTGGTGTGGGTCTTCGTTACCTGACTCGGTCCAGATGAAGCCCAGAAGGAAGCAGCCATCAAGGTGGCCGGCCCTAGGGGAGCAGCCCTGGCCAGTCTCTGCACTGCTCAGCAATGGTGGTGACTGTGGGGTCTTTACCTTGGCCGTCTCAAGGAGTGGGGTTACCCCACTGGCTATTTCCACTTGTGCCCTCTTCCTCTTCCAAAATGAACCACTGTGTGAATGAAAGAAGCGAAAGGAAAATGTTCCCACAACCCCCCCCCCCCCCCCCCCCTACCCTCTCCTCTCTGCCCTCTATTTTCTACCTGCTGTGCTGTGATTTGCTCAGTTCTGGTCTCTGCTTCAGGCCTGATTGGGCAGACCTTGGAGATTTAGGTAGGGAAGATCATCAGTGTCCATTCAACATCTGACCACAACAGCGGTTTTGGGTGGCAAATGTTAAGAAAAGCTCCCTCCTCTGCCCCTTCCATTAATTTCAGACGGTTTCAGGTTAGGGCTAGGAATAGGGTTTGGGATAGGGGAAGGTTTAGGGTCAGCTTAGTCATCAACTTTGTTTTGTTTTGTATATGACACTAAACTGATCCTAAAACTATTCCTAACCCTAACTGACCTGAAACCTAATCCACAAACAAATATAAAAATTATGGTATGTTATGAGATTGACACTTAACTGACCCTAAGCCTATCCCTAACCCTATCCCAACCCTAACCCTAACTGAAACTGTCTGAAATGAATGGAAGGGGCAGAGGAGGGAGCTTTTCTTAACATTTGCCTTTTGGGCATGCAGGTTTCCTCCCGGCGGAAACGGTTGTCTGGTGAATGCAGTATGACCCAAGTAGTCAACATCCTCTGGTCAAATCTTTGCTGCAGTGTTTATCACTGGTAC
>JAGGCT020002353.1:22500-25000 GCA_017654935.2 Phymorhynchus buccinoides | reverse complement strand
AAGACAGGGAAGGAAGTAGAAGAGAGAGAGAGAGAGAGAGAGAGAGAGAGAGAGAGATGAGAATGAAATGAAATGAAAAATGTTTTTCAATGAATTCAGGCCTCTGCCCATTTTCATGGAGCACAGTTACAAAAATACAACACGAATAAATATCCAAAGCACATTAGACATGCATATTCCATACAACAAAATAAGCGCGACACAGTGCAACAATTACAAAGATGCATTTGTCAGTTTCTGCTCTCTGTTTAAAAGCTTTAAAAACAAAACACTAGCTAGTTTCCTTACACTTGGACCAACTTGACAAGACATCAAACCTGAGTGAGAAAAGAAAGATAGAGAGAGAGAGAGACAGTAGGAGAGAGAGAGAGAGAGAGAGAGAGATAGAGAGAGAGAGAGAGAGAGAGAGAGAGAGAGAGAGAGCTGAGAGGAGAGAGAGAGAGAGAGAAATAGCTAGATCTGGAAGACTAACCAAATATTATGTGAGACCAAATAGGTCTGAGAGCCGACAAAAATTATGACTGTGATATATAAGCACTGGTCATTGTCACTGACCACTGGCCATCTACATAATACAAAGTACAGTAGTATTCATACCATGCTAAAAAGCGGTTAAATAGTGAAAATGTGGAATTTACGTCAAAGTGACCACTGGTCAGTGGAAGTGACCACTGGTCATCTGCATCATAGAAGTTACAGTTGTACTCATGACACCCTAATAAGCTGCTAAGATAGTGAAAATGTGGAATTTACGTCAAAGTGACCACTGGTCAGTGGAAGTGACCACTGGTCATCTGCATCATAGAAGTTACTGTTGTACTCATGACACCCTAATAAGCTGCTAACATAGTGAAAACATGGAATTCTCGGTTAATTGTATTTTTCCGTTATTTGCCTTTCCTACCATACATAAAGCTGTATTTTACGAACCTTTTTAGCTAATAACCTTTTTGGAATACTAACCCTATCCCTAACCCTAACCCTACCCCCCACCCTATAAGACGGAAAAACGCAACGAACCACAACTGTGACAAATCGCTGTGTACTGCAGTACATAGTGGGGGGTAGGGTTAGGTTTAGGGCTAGGGTTAGGGTTAGGGTTAGTATTCCAAAAAGAGAATTAGCTGAAAATGTTCCTAAAATACAGCTTTATGTATGGTAAGAAAGGCAAAAAGGGAAAATACAATTAACCGAGAAATGCAGGGGAGGTGGCACATCTATACCTTTACTGGAATTTACATCAAAGAGACCACTGGTCAGTGGCAGTGACCACTGGTAATCTGTAGTATACAAGTACATCAATAATCTGTGGACAGGAAATAAGCTGCTAAGAATCAGAATTTTATTTTCAAGTTAAAGTGACCATTGGGCATTGTGACTGACCACTGGTCATCTACATTATACAAGTTATAGTAGCATCCATACCATGCTAAAAACAGCAACAACCGGTTAAACAGTGAAAATATGGAATTTATGTCAAAATGACCACTGGTCATCTGCATTATACAAGTACATTAATTAGCTGATGATTTTTAAATCAAAGTGAAGACCAGTCATTGTCACTGACGTTGGTGAATGTCTGGGCGACAATATGCGTATTAACAAAGCAGGCTATGATTTGAAGATAGTGGTTTTGAGAGAAGACTTATAAATGAAGAAAGGGAGTTGACAGAACCATTGTTCTATCTTTTCAGAATCAGCCACCCCGACAACAACAACAACAACAACAACAACAACACTATAATCTCACAACATTTTCTTTGTTTTAATCTTTCGTGATCCGTTGAAGAACCTTAATTCCAAATCTGGTATGTATTTATTTTCTTCTTGAATTCTATCTTTCTGCTTGACTAAAGCTTTTAATGCTCTTGTAAGGTTCGGACTTTGGTTTTTTCTTCTGTTTATTTAGGCCTAATATTAAAACATTATTCCAATTTCTTGCTATCTCAAGACGTTGTTTGGATTTAGTAGGCTTTACCTCTCTAAGTGATGACCAACACCTGATGTAGACCAGAACCGCTGGGATTAAAATCGCCCATTATGTTTTGTTGCTGCACAAACACACATACCGGTAAGACATCACAATGCTGCTGTCGATAAGAAGAACCCCAAACTAAATGACAGTAGGTTAACTGGAACAGCTCCATGGCGTGACCAAATCAATAATTGTGGTACCGTAACAGGTCGTTGCATGTTTCTCTTCGATCGCTGGCATGAATTATACATCGAGTTCGTGTGAGATCCAACCTGATTGCGTGATCGCTCGTGCATATAGTCGCACAACCGATCCACGTGTCCGATTTCAGTCGTACGACTATCCAACTGTGACGACGTCAGTGAGGCATGCTTCTCATGAACTACTTTTGTCTGGTTGAACTTGATTAAATACTATTAGCTTATTTTCGTTCATCGTACTCATCTAGACTCCCATGCACGAATGTACGAAAATGTCTGATACAGAAATACAGATATTTCATCAGATTCAGGGGGGACTACACAT
>JAGGCT020002353.1:15000-17500 GCA_017654935.2 Phymorhynchus buccinoides | reverse complement strand
TGAACGGTGTGGAATTTCAAACGGGGCTATTCATTTCAACAGTTCGATTAGGCACCATGCACCATTGAGCACTGAGAACAAAACTCTTCCAACCGATAGGCTATTCAAAATAAGTGATTCAATGCCTTTGCATTGTTGATTGAAGTAGAAGGTCTTGTCGTTGCAGGAGAGATTGCTTTGACGATATAACTGGAGCCCTGAATTTAACTCATGGGCACACACACACGCGCGCGTACGCATACACACACATACACATAAGCACGCACGCACACACACACACACACACACACACACACACACACACACACACACACGCACGCACACATACACACACACGCACAAACACACACACTCACACACGCAAAAACACTACACACACGCACATACACACACACGCACGCACGCACACGCACGCACGCACGCACACACGCACACGCACACACACACACACCCACACACACACACACACACACCATGCACACACACGCACATACACACATACACACACACAACAACAACAACAACATACAGTATTTATACGGCGCTGAATCTTGATAGAAATCAAATCAAAGCGCACACACACGTTAGCATTCAAAGTGCATTCAAACACAAACGCAATACAACGCGAACACACACAGATAACATAAATGGAATATAGCAGAAACAGACCTAATGGCAAGAGAGAGAAGATAAAGAGAGCGGAGCTTTAATGACGGGGGAACAGGTGGGTTTTGAGGTTAGCTTTGAAAGCAGAGAGAGTCGGTCGCTGACGGAGGGAGAGAGGAAGTTTGTTCCAGGAGGTCGGTCCTGAGACAGCAAAAGAGCGCCGACCAACAGTTGAAAGCTTATACCTAGGGATCTGGAGAGAAAGAGGGTCAGAAACTGAACGTAAAGTGCGAGCTGGCGTATAGATGGAAATATTGTCACAGAGGTAAGATGGAGCAGCTTTATGAATAGATTTATAGCAAAGTGTGTTTAATTTATACTCAATTCTGTCTGCGACAGGAAGCCAGTGCAAAGAACGCAGAAGAGGGCTAACATGATCGAACTTTTTCTTCCTAAGGACAAGACGAGCAGCTGTGTTTTGAATACGCTGGAGACAAGATAGAGAAGAGACTGATAGGCCAGAAAGGAGAGCATTACAGTAGTCAATACGAGATAGGATGAGGGAAGTAACAAGCTTTGCTGTGGCTTCATCTGAGAGGTATTTACGAATATAGCCAATGCAACGAATTTGATAGTAGCAGGACTGACAGGTCTGAGTCAGGAAACTCTGCATGGAAAGAGTATTGTCCAAAGTGACACCTAAGTTTTTGACTGAGTCTGAGAGGGGAATGATATTGTTACCCAGTTGGATTGACTCTATGGAAACAGAGGCTAGTTTGTTTTTTGTCCCTACAAGCATTGCTTCGGTTTTTTCACCATTTAATTGAAGTTTATTTTGAACCATCCAATTTTGAATATCAATATAGCAGTTGTTACTTTCTGTAAGAATGGAATCTAGATCTTCAGGGGTTGTACTGTTTTGGAGTTGTGAGTCATCTGCATAGAAGTGATGTTTCATGTTGTGCTGATCGATGACATTGGCAAGAGGTGACGTATACAAAGTAAACAAGACAGGACCAAGCACAGACCCCTGGGGGACTCCACAAGAAAGCCTAACCTGTTCAGACTGACGACCATTGACCAGAACTGATTGAAAACGATCAGAAAGGTAAGAGGAAAACCAAGAAAGAGCAGGGCCCTTAATTCCAAAAGTATGTTCAAGACGAGACCTGAAGAATGGAGTGGTCTATGGTATCAAAGGCAGCAGAGAGATCAAGAAGTGTCAAAAGAGAGATTTGACCAGCATCAGAAGCAAGTAAGAGGTCATTGACGATTTGAACAAGGGCTGTTTCTGTACTGTGGTTGGTTCTATAGGCAGACTGATAAGGATGATGAAGATTGTTTGAGGATAGATGATCGTTAAGTTGTTTCAGGACAGTCTTCTCAAGGAGTTTGGAGAGAAAAGGGAGGTTAGATACAGGTCTGTAGTTTTTCAGATTATTAGGATCCAGATTGTTCTTCTTGAGAAGGGGCCTTACAAGAGCGGTTTTGAAAGCAGAAGGAAACACACCTGAAACTAAAGAAGAATTGATGATGTTGGTGATTGATGGCAGAAGGTGTTGATAGATTTGTGAGAAAAGAGAGGCTGGGATGGGGTCAAGATCACATGATTTAAAATGCATTTCTTTCAAAGTAGAAAGAACTTCGGTCTCAGACACCGGCTTGAAAGAGAGAAGGGGGACACCAGTGAATGATGGGTCTGGAATAGTTGGTTGAAAAGGCATGGAGTCGATTTTTGATCGTAGATCGATAATCAATGGTGGAGAAGAGTGAAGATGTTACGAAGAAATTGATATATCTGACGATGTATTTCTAGTTTTGAGGCCCGCCACTGACGCTCAGCCTTACGACTAGTGCGTTTACTTACTCTAAGTTCAGGCGTGTACCAGGGAGC
>JAGGCT020002353.1:7500-10000 GCA_017654935.2 Phymorhynchus buccinoides | reverse complement strand
CTTGCTGCAAGAACTGAGTGTTCCCCTTCCTGTGTGTGTAGTGTGTAGTGTGCGTGTCGCATTGGGCAGACCCAAAAGGGCAACTCGAGGCGAACAATAACACTGTCAACTTATTCAGTTCATTTCCGAGCTCAGACTCTTTATTGATCAACATTACACTTTTTTAAAGCTGTTTTATTTTGTCAAATAATAAACTACGTTGAATTGATGTATTGTTCTAGTGTTTGCTCTCTGTAAGATTCCAGTTTGCACTAGGACAATCTGGGATTGTACCAGTTCTCAGTTACTACTGGCCGTTAGGAGGAATGAGCATCCTCACTTCTCCTAGGAGGAACAAGGATCTGCATTTTTACTGGATATATTCCAGGCAGAACTGGAATCCTTGTTTCTCCCAGGAAAAACAAAGATCCGCGTTTGTCCTGGATACTAGTTTGTCCAGTGACATATATAAGGGGTTGTGTTTAATATGGATGTATTTTGCTATATTGTAAAGCGCTTAGAGCTTTAAGATTGAACGCTGTAGAAGTTTTCTTTATAAATAAATAAAGGGAAAAAAACTCATGCTGTAAAGCTGACCAATACCAATACTAGTTAGTTCCCTTTGTCTCTGTTATATCTATATTTACTTCGTTGGCCGAACATACAACCCACGTGTCCAGAATAGGCAAGTCAAGTCAAGTCAAGTATACTTTATTATCTCAACAGAGAAATTACATTCAGGTGCAACATCAAATCATTTTAAAAACATATCACAAAACAATCGCAGAAAGCACGATAACATTAAGACACATGGGATTAAATTAGGAACATATTTAAAGCAATCAACAACACAATCAACAGAAGCATAATAACATACGCCTAATATTAAGATAGTAACATTAAGATACATGGGATCAGATTATGAGCATTCAAACCAAGACTACAATTATCAACCAAGACCACCATATCACAGAGTATCGCTACACATCATGAATAAATTACCGTATGCATCTCTTTAAAATGGGATTACATTAGAAACATTCAAATTAAGATCACTGTATCACAAATATTACAAATCGTGAATAATTAATTATACATGTATCTCTTTAAGAAACACGGCAAACCAGTATATTCACATATTATACATTTTACTAGATAAATCCGTGCTCCGCACGGCAGCACCCCTCCCTTCCGCCCACTCACCCGTGCTCCGCACGACAGCATGAAGCATCTTCGCTTCCTAGCTTCGCTTGGGGTTTCCCCTATCCTGCTTTCCCCCTCCCCGTGTTCCCCCCCTCCCCCCCCCTCTGCCCACCCCCAGCTTTCCAAACTTCCAGAAGGTACTCGCCTCCCTCTTCTCCTTCCTAGCTTCGCTTGGGGTTTCCCCTATCCTGCTTTCCCCCTCCCCGTGTCCCCCCCCCCCTCCGCCCACCCCCAGCTTTCCCCCTCCCTGGGCTGCGTCCCCCTCCCTTCCGCCCACTCCCCTCTCCTTTAAATTTTTTTATGAAAAGCCTCCCCCTCAAAAAAAAAAAAAATTGTGGCGAGGGTCAGACTCGAACCCGCGACCTAGACGACCTACGGATTTGCGACACAGCGTCCTAACCTATCGAGCTATTAAGGCTTCGTCGAAAGTCGCTGTAAAAATGTCATTATAAGAGGAAGAAGGGAAAGCAGTAAAGTCGGAACAATTGACGCAGCTTCAAAATAATGCCAACCTGCACGGCACGACACAGCAGCATGAAGCATCAGCGTTCATAATTGATAGGAATGTGTCCGAAGAAGAAGAAGAACTGGCTAACTGTACATTATTGAAGATAGCAAAACCCGTGATGTCATGAAAGCAATTGTAAGCTCCGCACAGACTTAGGTTTTGTCACTTTGAGAAAAGTAGGTGCCTAAATGTTGTGAACCCCCCCCCCCCCCCATACACACACACACACCACTGTAGTAGACAGCACACACTTAATCATTGCTTGCTCGGTTTCATGTCAATTCATGAGCACAGATCCGTTATGCACCTTTCAAAACAAATATGGTTAGACCAAACACAAAACTTCCAGAAGGCAGAGGCACTCTTTGTACAAAAGCCCTACTCGCCTCCCTCTTCTCCTTCCTAGCCACCCCTCCCTTCTTCTAACCAAAGCAACCATAGAAGTTTCTAGGTGCAGTGAGTTAGCCTCGGCTTTCTGTTAGCACACGCCAGGACCTACATATGTAGGCCCGTGGCACACGCACGCGTCTAAAAATGAACCGTTTTGAAAATGCAAATGGATTCTAACAGTAACAGACCGTCCGCCCCAAATTAGACAGTTTAACCAAAGATATTCTAAAAGGGTAAGATGGATTACTTAAGAGCTCGGTGAACCGGGCTGATAGAGTTATCGTTAGTGGGGCCAGTACACTTTTCACAGTGGAGGCTATCTTAAAACTCAGACTGGAACTTGAACGGAGAATTCAACTGGCCTATCGACGTGCAAAATGTGTACTGTTTCAAAGGGACATAACCAGTGTTTCTGTCCTC
>JAGGCT020002353.1:0-2500 GCA_017654935.2 Phymorhynchus buccinoides | reverse complement strand
GTCTTTCTCGTGATCTCGACGTGTTTCTTGCAAAACCTCATCCGTAAAAACACTACACACACGCACATACACACAAACATACACTCTCACACACACACACACGCAAAAACACTACACATACGCACATGCACACACACACGCACGCACACGCACGCACACACACGCACACGCACACGCACACACACACACACACACACACACACACACACACCATACACACACACACACACACACACACACACACCATACACACACACACACACACACACACACACACACACACACCATACACACATACACACACACACACCATACACACGCACACCATACACACGCACACCACACACGCACGCACGCACACGCACGCGCACACGCGCACACACACACACACACACACACACACACACACACACACACACACACACACACACACACACACACACACACACACACACACATACAAAAGCAAAGAAACAACATTTCAAATTCAAAGGTATCACTGGGTACGGCAACAAGCTCCTTTCCCCCCTCCCCCCTCTTCTTCTTTGTGCATTTGGTCTCGGGTGATACACTAAGGCCGGGTTCACATTAGACGCGTAAGTTCCGTACAGAAAACCCTAAATAAGTGGAAGAAAGAAGGATAAAAGTTTACGCATATAGGGGAAATTCGCACACGTGCGCAAATCTTTTCACTTCTTTGTTTCACTTATTTATGGATTGCGCACGGGCTTCCGCATGGAATATTCGCTTATGTGTGTACACGGCCCAACCCTGCAAATGTTTCATGTTAGGCTTACTGAATGGATCACAGGCGCCACCGTGATTCTTTTCAAAAGGTTCACAAAACAGGGTTCCTGATTTTCTCCTCTTAACAGAAAGGGTACGTTCACACCCCTGTTTACAATCTCTACGTTTTCAGAAAACGTGCAAAAGAATACCCACAACAGACATCTTTGGATGACACCCTGAACCATCAAAAAAGGAATTGAACGGGTCACGTCAACTTCAGGTCATACAGTATTGAAGAAATTTGAAGCGATTCTGTGAAATGGTCCACAATCTGCATTATTTTGGGTTGTAGGTATAGGGGAAGACGGGGTAAAAAGCGCATGGGCGGGTAAGAAGCCCACCCCAATTATCTCATGAAATAAAGAAAATTTCAGTCAAATTTGCCCATGAGACGAATGCTAGACATTAATGCTCATCTCATGGGCAAAATGAGACTGAAATTTGCTTCATTTCATGAGATAATTGGGGTGGGCTTCTTACCCGCCCATGCGCTTTTTACACCGTCTTCCCCTACCCAGGCCATCCAAAAATAAATATCGATCATCATTGCTCACTGGAATCATCAGCTCCAGGTAGGCTTAACCATATGAACACTTGTTGTTATTCTGTACAGAGATTAGCCAAGCATTGCCATGACAGACGTAATATTATGTTGTTTAGATATTACACAGCTCTAAGCAATATTTCACGTTGTACGCCGGGGCATATCAGCTTCATGCAATAAATAGAACGACCGTACAAAATTTGAAGTTGTTGATGTTGTTGGCTTACCCTGGCTAAAAGACTCCAGCGGAAGCGCTTGAACACTACAGTACAAGTAACATCTTTGTGGAATTTTTTTGAAGCGATTTTGTACAACAGTGCACAATGTAGACTGAAGCGTTTTAAAAATGGTTAAAGGTCAGGGTCAAAGTGTTTTGCATTTTTGATGCACGTGAAATTTACTGCAATCCGTATTTTGTTATGCTTTTGTTTTCGTTTTGCCTCTTGCATGCTACACATTGTGCTATTCATTTCTCTTGTTCACGTAGGCCAGATGTCCTGCAAAAACTGATTAAACTATTATTGTTATAGTTATTGTTACACACAATACATATATCCCCCCACACCTCACACACTGACACACATACACACAGTACACACATTGACACACACACACATTGACACATACACACACATACATACACACATACACACATTGACACACACACATATATACATACACACACACACACACACATACACACACACACATACACACACACACACACACACACACACACACACACACACACACACACACACACACACATACACACACACACACACACACACACACACACACACACACACACACACACAGAGAAACGAACGCATATCTCTTCATTCTACGGAGTCGTACGAATAATTATTTGGAGTCATGAATGGAGGGTTATTTACCCAACCACCTCTCTCCATTTCCAGCTTAGCCAACGTTCAAAATAATTCATGGGCAAGATCTGCTTGCGCTGTTTTGCGTTGCCAAGAGAGGAATAAAAAAACATTAAAAAAACCCATTAAAGGAGCACCCTGGCAGATACGTGTTTGCAAGAAACGCGTCGAACTCGCCAGGAAAACACCCTTTACAGATATCGCAACACTCACTTTACTCTGGTTTCCTAGACATCAAACCGTCAAATTGGCGATTCCTCTTTGGCGGAGGCGCTGGAAG
>JAGGCT020002352.1:0-25000 GCA_017654935.2 Phymorhynchus buccinoides | reverse complement strand
CTTCTCCCTTTATCAGGGCAGGCAAAAGGGTGGCTACTGTTTTATTTTGTTTGTCTAAGCGATTTTATTACGTAACATGTTACTTTATTTTAATTGTAATTTTTAGAATTATGTTTGGTCTTGAATTTGTTATGTTTTTGAGGGGTGGTTTAGCCTGCCATGTTTTTTCAGGGTTTGGTCAGCTGAGTAATGTTTATGATGTTTATGTGAGAAGAAGCTGTTGCCATACTCAAAGGGAAGCACGTTCCTGTGTCTCTTGTTTTTCCCAAGAAAAGTAAAGTTTTTAGTGTATAAGTAACTTGGGGAATAATTGGAGAATTTGTTTAATCTTGACATTGTAAAGGGACGAGCCCTACTTTTCTAAATTTCCAAATTTCATTGTTTCTTTCAAAATTCTTCATTGCAACTGTACTCTGTTCCCTGGTACCAAGCGACACTAGCAGCGTGGTTCTTGTGGCATATCTAACCCTGGAAGATTGACAGGTAGTGGGTTTAGGCCCGCATTTTGGTTGTCACCGGCCAGGAAGAAGCTTCCCTGGGGAACTGGTGAGCTGACGCTGAAGGACCTTTGTGACTGAGGAAAGAGGTTCTGGAAGTGCCCTTGGAGTCTGTGAGGGTTCGAGGCCGGTCTGACACCGCGACCCTGAGTGAAATCGACCAAGGACTTCAACCGTCATCCTGCCTTTTTAGGTCAAGTAATTTTGACTAAAGAAAGATCCAGTGGTGCAGAGACTAAAATGAACTAAATTAATTTCTGATTTCTGGCTTTATTTATTTTCTTGAACATAAAAGTTCGGTTCGTTCCTAAGGCGGTGTAACCCGCGGTTTGTATTATTCAGTAGTAGATTTTGCGCTTGATTAACATTTTCTTTCAAAGCGCACTTAGCACCTTTATTTTAGTCATTGTTTATTTGGACACACCATCCTAGTGGTTCTGTCAAATTATGCTTTAGTCCTTCTCGAAGAAGAATCGTGGGTTCAGGAACTAGTCCTTAACCCTATGTTCAGGTGAGCTTCACCTCGTTCTCACCCATTGGTTCAGGATTATAGCTCATGTGATTTGCCTTGGGGTTGACATGTACTCGGACTGACCCATTGTTGTCACCCATTAGTTCAGGGATGTTAGTTTGTTTTGTTGAGAAAGTGACTTCCCTTGGTGATCGATCTTCATATGCTTTGAAAGTTGACTCATGGCTGGTCGTGAATAACTGTTCTAAGGTTTGTTTTCATTCACTCTTCCTTTGCGTGTTTTTGGTGTGAGTTTTCTGGGAGTCGGGTTCTTAATACTCTTAGTGCCTCCTTTGAACCTATCCCACTCGTATCGCCTCGCGTAAAACAGCAGGGTCATGTAACACACATCATACACCTAATTTGCCAGTGAAAGGGTCTTATGTTACATAGAGGGTACTTACATCTACTTCAACTAGGTACTCACATACCTCCCCTGCCTGTCAAAGGGTCTTATGTTACATAGAGGGTACTTACATCTACTTCAACTAGGTACTCACATACCTCCCCTGCCTGTCAAAGGGTATGCTACACAGAGGGTACTTACATCTACTTCAACTAGGTACTCACATACCTCCCCTGCCTGTCAAAGGGTACTTACATCTACTTCAACTAGGTACTCACATACCTCCCCTGCCTGTCAAAGGGTCTTATGTTACATAGAGGGTACTTACATCTACTTCAACTGGGTACACATAACTCCCCTGCCTGTGAAAGGGTCTTATGTTACATAGAGGGTACTTACATCTACTCCAACTAGGTACTCACATACCTCCGCTGCCTGTCAAAGGGTACAGAGGGTACTTACATCTACTTCAACTAGGTACTCACATACCTCCCCTGCCTGTCAAAGGGTCTTATGTTACACAGAGGGTACTTACATCTACTTCAACTAGGTACTCACATACCTTCCCTGCCTGTCAAAGGGTCTTATGCTACATAGAGGGTACTTACATGTACTCCAACTAGGTACTCACATACCTCCCCTGCCAGTCAAAGGGTCTTATGTTACACAGAGGGTACTTACATCTACTTCAACTAGGTACTCGCATACCTCCCCTGCCTGTCAAAGGGTCTTATGTTACACAGAGGGTACTTACATCTACTTCAACTAGGTACTCACATACCTTCCCTGCCTGTCAAAGGGTCTTATGCTACATAGAGGGTACTTACATCTACTTCAACTAGGTACTCGCATACCTCCCCTGCCTGTCAAAGGGTATTATGCTACATAGAGGGTACTTACATCTACTTCAACTAGGTACTCACATACCTTCCCTGCATGTCAAAGGGTCTTATGTTACATAGAGGGTACTTACATCTACTTCAACTAGGTACTCGCATACCTCCCCTGCCTGTCAAAGGGTCTTATGTTACATAGAGGGTACTTACATCTACTTCAACTAGGTACTCACATACCTCCCCTGCCTGTCAAAGGGTCTTATGTTACATAGAGGGTACTTACATCTACTTCAACTAGGTACTCACATACCTCCCCTGCCTGTCAAAGGGTCTTATGTTACACAGAGGGTACTTACATCTACTTCAACTAGGTACTCACATCATACCTCCCTGCCTGTCAAAGGGTCTTATGCTACATAGAGGGTACTTACAGTTACTTAAACTAGGTACTCACACGCCTCTCCTGCCTGTGAAAGGGTCTTATGTTACATAGAGGGTACTTACATCTACTTCAGCTAGGTACTCACATACCTCCCCTGCCTGTCAAAGGGTATTATGCTACATAGAGGGTACTTACATCTACTTCAGCTAGGTACTCACATACCTCCCCTGCCTGTCAAAGGGTCTTATGTTACACAGAGGGTACTTACATCTACTTCAACTAGGTACTCACATACCTCCCCTGCCTGTCAAAGGGTCTTATGTTACATAGAGGGTACTTACATCTACTTCAACTAGGTATTAGGTACTTTATAGTCACAGAGGCGTCTCTGTGAAATTCGGGTTGCTCCCACCTGGAGAGCGCGTCGCTGCCAGAGGCGCGCCACCCAATTGTGTTTTTTTTTTTTTTTTTTTTGCATGCGATTTTTGTCACTGATGAGGAAGGGGGTGGGGGGGTGTAAATTTTGACCAAATGACAACTTTTTCGTTGCCACTGGGCTTAACGTATGCTAAGTGCATGGGCACACGGGACCTCGGTTTATCGTCTCATCCGAAAGACTCCACGTTCAGACCGTTAAGGCCTAGTACAGAATGAGAGGAAAAAATCCCCTGTACCCAGGTTCGAACTCGGGTTTACTTGACACGAAGCGAACGCGATACCACTGTGCCACTCTACACCACTAGGTATGCACATCATACCTCCCCTGCCTGTCAAAGGGTATTATTGTACAAGGTGTTCGTTAGAGCATTGAGGCCGTCGGCAACACTATGTCTCTTTCCAGATATAGACAGTTGTCAACAGATACAGATTATAAACAGACAATACCACTCACATGCAGGGGTTTCCCCTGTCTGTCAAAGGATCCTTAATGCATACAGAGATGTTGGTCAAGGCGCTAGGACTATCGGCAACACTACCTTGTAGGTATCACTATACAGACAGACAATAACAGGCAATACCACTCACATGCAGCGGTCTCCTCTGTCTGTCGAAGGGATCCTTATGGTACACAGATGTATTGGCCAAGGCGCTAGGACTATCAGCCACACTACCCTGGAGGTATTTCTCACGGACTGCTGCCTCCTGAAAACAAAAACGTTTAACATTATGATTGTGTGAAAGTCGACACAGTCTTATTTATAACAAACACTATAAGCTGTTTGTAACAAACACTGTCATATATAACAACACAACTAAACATTATTCCCACTCTAGGTGTATCATTGACAAACACTGTCACAGATAACAGCATGACGACACACGTTTATTCATTGTCTATGATGAAGCACTGTCATGCTATCTATGCCACATAAACACTGTCATAGATAGCATGACAGTGCTTCATCATAGACAGTGAATAAACGTGTGTCGTCATGTTATCTAAGACAGTGTTTGTGTGGCATAGATAGCATGACAGTGCTTCATCATAGACTGAATAAACGTGTGTCGTCATGGTGTTATCTATGACAATGTTTATGTGGCATAGATAGCATGACAGTGCTTCATCATAGACAGTGAATAAACGTGTGTTGTCATGTTATCTATGACAGTGTTTATGTGGCATAGATAGCATGACAGTGCTTCATCATAGATAGTGAATAAACGTGTGTCGTCATGGTGTTATCTAAGACAGTGTTTGTGTGGCATAGATAGCATTACTCAAAGGCGCAAATAAAACGAAACAACCGGGCCGTCAACGCACACACTCGGTACATCCATTTGTTACAGAAAATATAAGTTAACAACGTTAAAATGTACCTATTTGTACACACCTGAAGTCTTGTGTTTCTTTTTAAAGAGCGTTTTTGTCTAATGGAGAGTCTTCTTTCCAGTATCTCCTACTCGGTACAACACAACAGTAATCTCTGCAACAAATGATTTTCTTTCTTTTGTTCCTTACCGATGTATCTGACTGCTTTGATCGTCATGACTTGAAGGCTCACATCAAAATCAAGTATCCTGCTAACTTTAACCCTCTAACATCTTATGTTTTTTTGAGAAAACGACAACGTTAAAGTTTCAGTGGAGAGTGAGAGTCTTCTTTAGTTTGAAGAGTGTGACTGAGTCAAGGTTAAAGGTTGCACAACAGTAATCTCTGCAACAAATGATTATCTTTATTTTGTTCTTTATCAATGTATCTGACTGCTTTGATCGTCGTGACTTGAAGGCTCACGTCAAAATCAAGTATTCTGCTAACTTTAACCCTCTAACGCCTTATATGTTTAGAGAAAATGACAACGTTAAGGTTTGAGTTAAGGTTAAAGGTCGGGGCCACGGACGCAACACACACACACACACATACACATACACACAGACACACAACCGAACATGTACGATACTATAGACTCACTTTGTTTTAAAAAACGACGTGAGCCAAAAAGGGAAGACCCTTCACTTCAAAATGTTTGTGAGATCGCAAACATTGAGGAGTGTGTTTTGTTTGGTCTTCATGTTCTTCAGACAGTATACATGTTGGTTCTTCTGCTGGGAATTTTCATTGCTCTGGAGCCTCTGATATGGGTTTGGTCAGGCTATATACGCTGTGTTCTTCCACAATGTGAAAACACTTCTGGTGTTGGTACTGTTCATAAGGCTGTTGATTCTGCTTTTACTGGCTGGCAGATATAACGGCCAAGGTTGTTCAGTTTGTCATGCCTTACGTTGGAAATAGTTGTGGCGCTGTTTAAGAAAGGGCTCAGACTCAAAGAGGCTCAACAACTCGTCTTCATGATGTGGATCGGGATTTTCCAGGTGTTGTTGATTGTTCCCCTTTCTTGGGTTGTTTCCAAGCTGGGTAGATTCCTGTCTGGAAGAGAGTCCACATTACATACAGACCATCGCCCTCTGGCATTCCTGTTGTCGTCACGATACCAAAACTCTCGGATCATGAGGTGGTCACTCTCTTTGCAGGAATACAGGTTCACTGTTGAATCTGTGAAGGGAACAAACAATGTGTTTGCTGATCTCCTCAGTCGATCAGCTGTTGAGCAGACATACCATTGAACTGATTTCCTGTGACATGAAAATGGTGTGCAACATGTTTAAAGCTACATGATGATTATTTTTGGTTTTGACCTGACTGTAGGTTAACGTGTTCGTATCACGTCGGAATGTTGGCTGACAATATTTATTTTCTTTCTTTCATACAGACCAAGTCAATAATACATATATAAATAATGCTTTTTGAGATATTTAGCATTACTTTTGCCAATTGCATTGTTTTGCTTTTACACGATTGACCTTTCACTTTCACAATGTTCTCGTACAGAACGTTGGGAACGTCTTTATTTTGGGGGAGGGGGTACTGTAATGAAAGAGAAAACGGGAACATTACATTTTTATCCGTGCCTAAATTATGGTGTTAGAATTTACAGGGGTTCACATTTAGGCGATCACAATTTAATAGCAGAGTGAGTTTTTGTTATGTGCTGCGCACGAAATTGTAATAGTTAAATTGTGAGTAGTTTTTCTTCATTCAAGCAGAACCTCTGTTAACATTGTAGCAGAGTAAGGGAAAGGGAAGAGGACCTTCCATTTCCATGTAGTCCCCTAGTTGCTAGGGTAAGTGTTATGATTGTTGAATAACTGATGTTGACATAGGATATTGTTAATTGTAGCTCGTAGTACATTAGTAGATGTTGACATTGTGTTAGTTGCTGAACAGTTGTACTTTTTGTGACTTCTTATAAATGAACTATAGTTTTCAGTTGTATTCATTGAGACAACAAACTATACTACCTTTTGAGTAAACGTTAACAATTTCGGATGAGAAAGTGAACCGTTATCAGTGAGTAAATTTATGATCATAGTTTCAGATCGTGTTTAGATGAAACATGTTTTGGAAACTTATTGCTATGTTTGTGTTGTGTTGTGTTGTCTAGTATATGTAGGATAAAGGGGGAACGGTAAGACAGTAGAGGGAATTGACATTAGGCAAGTGAACTAATTATGAACTTTATAAACAGGGACCCGGTTTGGTGACTGTACTGCACTGGAGTGGATGCCCTAGGAGAGGAGCGCCTCCATCGTCACCAGCAGCGTGGACAGCTGCGATCTGAGTGCTGGCCGGTTTGAGCACCAGGATGACGTCAGTGAATTGGACGTCAACGTCGACTGAAGAGTAGACGTCTTTCTAAGCTGCGTCGTCAGATTGGACTGGACGACCGGTGATTGAACTTTCGCCTGGATTGGTGAAATCTTTGTGTTCCCTTGTCCTTTCCGTTTCCCCCTAGTTATCTGTGTTAATAAATGGGTATAGTTTAGATCATTTGGAGTCAGATAATTATCCACCAGGCCGAATGCGCGTGAGTGTTGTGAGAGCATGAAGTTTATCTTTTAATCTGCCTTTACCTCTCAAGCACATGTTTTACAGTTACAGCGAAGAAGGTTTAAATACTGACAGTCCATTTCGTCTGGTGCCATTGTTACAGCGAAGAAGGTTTAAATACTGACAGTCCATTTCCTCTGGTGCCATTGTTACAGCGAAGAAGGTTTATATACTGACAGTCTATTTCCTCTGGTGCCATTGTTCCAGCGAAGAAGGTTTAAATACTGACAGTCCATTTCCTCAGGTGCCGTTGTTACAGCGAAGAAGGTTTAAATACTGACAGTCCATTTCCTCTGGTGCCATTGTTACAGCGAAGAAGGTTTAAATACTGACAGGCCATTGTTACAGCGAAGAAGGTTTAATACTGAAAGTCCATTTCCTCTGGTGCCATTGTTACAGCGAAGAAGGTTTTAATACTGACAGTCCATTTCCTCTGGTGCCATTGTTACAGCGAAGAAGGTTTAATACTGACAGTCCATTTCCTCTGGTGCCATTGTTCCAGCGAAGAAGGTTTAAAGACTGACAGTCCATTTCCTCAGGTGCCGTTGTTACAGCGAAGAAGGTTTAAATACTGACAGTCCATTTCCTCTGGTGCCATTGTTACAGCGAAGAAGGTTTAAATACTGACAGGCCATTTCCTCTGGTGCCATTGTGAATGAATGAATGAATGAAAATTGGTGTTTTACGTCCTCTCGACCCGGCAGGGCACATATGGGACATGTATTAATATAAGTTAGAACATAAAACATGTACAAAACAAAAGGATTGACAGACATCACAACCACGAAGACAGAACATAGAAAATTTGGGATGGAGGTAACTCTTAGCGACATTATAAAATCTTACTACTTATGTGATGGAAATTGTAAAATAGTATTCAGGCTTATAAAATTGTCTATATTAAAATGATTTTATTTCTCTGGCAGAAGACCGAAACCCAACCGAAACCTCCTATTGATTAAAATCTCAGGGCTACATGTTAAAAGATAA
Source organism: Phymorhynchus buccinoides (assembly GCA_017654935.2). NCBI lineage: Eukaryota > Metazoa > Mollusca > Gastropoda > Neogastropoda > Raphitomidae > Phymorhynchus > Phymorhynchus buccinoides. The sequence goes on along the minus strand of JAGGCT020002352.1, from coordinate 17,051 downwards.
TTTTTATTTTATTATTAAAAAGCCAAATTTTAGCCCTTATTTTATTTTAAAAGTATATATGTACAAAAATTTATTGTTATGTACAAAGTTGTAATTTTATTATAGCTATATACAAAATTAGAGTATATAAGGCGTTAAAAATATAATGTCCAACCGGGGGAGGGAGCTCCATCCCCCGGGACTTCCCTACTAAGGGGTATTATTTACATCATGGACTAAGTTTTGGACTCGGGTCCCTGCGAAGGGGAAGAAAGAAGGGGGGGAGGGGGTCCGGAGGATCTAAACACCCCGGTGGGGGGGCGGGGGGGGGGGGTGGAGCGGTACGCAGGCCATCCCCGCGTCAACAACCAACCATGGGCCCACACACCCCGCGGGGGAGACCAGCTCACGGAAAAGGGGTAAGGGGGTACCCACACGGGTGGAGTGGGTCTGTATCCGGGGGTCCATAGGCCATCCCCGCGTCAACAACCAACCATGGGCCCACACACCCGACACACGCGACAACCGTCAGTGGGCCCGTCTGCTTAAGGGGGGGACCACCGCTCGGATGAGATATATACAAAAGGGGCCCGAGGTTATTAAATATATGGAGGGCTAAATGATTCACTCCAAAAATAAGATGGTTTCACTCTGGGGCTGAGACGAGACAACCCCAAAAGATAGAATATAATAAAAGATCTTTTTATTTTTTTTCAATAAGATGTTATATTAAAATGTATGGGGGATGTTATACCATATAACCAGAGATCCCTGGGGGTATGCCAATTGTAACGGATAAAATATTTAATATTAAAAGTTCTCGTAAAAAGTCATATGTGTGGATGACCTAAAATGTGTATTTATGTGTAGGGTATAGAGGGACCAGGTCCAAGGTAACCGCACGAACAACCTCCCTGTCCCGGCCAAGCGATTTTATATAATAAATATATTAAAATTATATACTAATTTATTTGGCATGGGAGCCGAGTAATTAATGGGTACAAATTTAGTATTTAAATAATATAAGTAATATAGGTAATGTCAGTAATAGTGAGGGGTGGCCGCCGATTCTTGCATTCCCGGTCGGGGGGGGGAAGGGAGGGACTGAGCGTGTAATCCCCCCACCCGCCCCGTACCGGGCAGTGGCAAGGCGTCGTATGAGTCCATGCGGGGGGACTCAGGCTTGGCTAAAAAATGCGCCACGACTACGGGGACACTCCTCAACTTTTAGATCCATTAGTATACTATATTTAAATAGGACTAATGGTGGTATTGGTGAGGGGTGGTTAACGATTCTGTCTTACTCGGACGGGGGGGAGGGAGGGAGATGGACCCCTCCTCCCCCGCGCGAGCAGTGGAGAGACGTCGAAGGAGTCCAGACGGGGGGGGGGGACTCAGGCTAGGCTAAAAAACGCCACGACTACGAAGGCACCCCCCCCCCCCCCCCCCCCGGAGGTCTGGCTGAGAGCCGTTGCAAACATTATCAGGGGGGACCATCCATGTAAGCCATTTCTTAATATGGTGTGTTGGTTATACAGTATCTTCATTGTTTTTAAATTTAGAAAAAATTCTGTAAGTTAAATTCCTAATATAAGTGCAAAGAGCTCAAATAGAGTGTTCTAAATTATAAGATGTTGTCACATTCACAAATCAGGTGTTTAAATTTACAAAAGTGTGATCTGGTTCGTAAACGGAATATTTTTGATAGAATGTGGGGTGGCACAAAAAGGTGTTCTAAATTTAAGATGTTGTCACATGCACTATCTGATGGTCCCGTAAATTTGCAAAAGTGTGATCTGGTCCGTAAACTGAACTATCTGATGGAATGTGGGGTGGCACTATCTGATGGTCCCGTCCCCCCTGCACTATCTGATGGTCCCAGGCGTGGGCGTGGGCCCTGGCATGCTTCTCGAGTTCCCGGGCCCACCCCTGGGAAGCTGATCTCCTAAGCAAGGTTTTGCATTCCAAAATTGAAAGACTAATATTGACGATGGTACCTGACCGGCCGGTGGCGGCCATCTTGGCCTCCCGGTCGGCCATGTCGTTGCCCGTTATACCACAGTGGGATGGGATCCACACCAAATCTATCTGTGTGCCTTTTAAGTGAAGTTGGTGTATGAGGTGTTTGATCTCATTTTTTATTTCAGACCGATTATTATTATTACCTTGTAGGGATTTGATTGAAGAAAGGGAGTCTGACAAAATTACAATGTGAAAAGGTGGGTTGGGTAAGTTATTTATATAGGCCAGTGCCTCCAATATGGCCCATAATTCTGCAGAAAATATAGATATATTTTTTATTAAGTTGAAAGCATTTTGTAATTTTAAGACTGGGGATGGCGAATGCACATCCTACCTGCCCGTTATTCATTAGGGATCCATCAGTAAAAATAGTCAATAAATGTTTCAAGTTATATATTTTTTCTTTAGCTGCAACTGTCAGGCGATTAATGTCATTCTCTTTATTATATAAATGGTGGAGGGTTGTATCATAATCTGGGGGGTCCCAGTCCCACTGTGGGGGTCTGTGCTGTGGAAAAGAAGCTATGTCCTCAAAAGAGAGACCGGCCTCTTCAAACAAATCATGTGTATAGTCAATAATATTAATAAATTTATTCTTGGGGGCGAACCAATGGTCCGAGAAAGTAGCATAAAATTCATTTAGGGAAAAGTTATTAGTTGCATACAGTCTTGTCAAAAATGTAGCACAATTTAATTTTATTAGGTGGGTTAGGGGCATCCAATCCACATCCCTATAAATCAAATCTGTTACTGCATAAAATGGGAGACCCAAAGCAGATTTCAAGGCCTTTGTTTCAATTCTTTGGAGTTTAATTAGGTTTGTTTTTGAAAGGGAGTAAAAGGCCTCCATACCATAAGTAAGTCTAGAACGTACCAGGGTACGAACCAGGTATGTGAGAAATTTAGGGTCTTGTGCCCATTTTTGGTGTGAAATAATTTTAATAAAATTTAATGCACAGGAGGCCTTATTGATCAGGTGCTGTACATGTACACTCCAAGACAGGTTACGTGTCAAAAATACACCTAAAAATTTAACATAAGGTGCTGGTGTTTTAACTTGATTAATAATATTAATACTATAATCATTTTCTTTTGTATTTGAAAAAAACATAAATTCACACTTTTGTGGAGAAAGTGTGAAACCATTACTGTATAAATAATTTATTATTTTATTAGTGTTAATTTGGTGAATGGAAAGTTCAGGGTCAAGAGTGACCTTTTTCCCGCGAATAGTGTTTATGGACCATATCGCGATATCGTCCGCATACATTGAAATCTTACAATTTTCTAATTCTAATTTTGATATATCGTGTATCATTATGTTGAATAGGGTGGGGGCTACAATACTGCCCTGAGGCACTCCCATATCCAAGTAGTGTTTGAATGATGTGGACCGGCCCACCCTCACCCTTAAGCTTCTATTTTGTAAAAATGATAAGACAAAATTAAACATGTTACCCTCGATGCCGAGGCCGCTGAGTTTATCTAAAAGCCTTCCATGCCAGACGGAGTCATATGCCCCTTTTATATAAAAAAAGGTGGCAAAGACTTTTCTGCGGCGCGCAAGAGATCGTCTGACGTGGGAGGTAAGTCTTACTATTTGTTCCATACAGTTTCTGTGTCTTCTAAAACCTGCTTGGAACTTGGGAATAATGTTATTTTTGTCCAAATAATATTCAAGTCTATTTTTTACGATTCGCTCGTAAATTTTTCCGAGGTGAGGGGTGAGGGAGATGGGGCGGTAACTTTTGGGATCCCTGGCCGGTTTTCCAGGCTTCAGGATCCCTACCACCTGGGCTTCCTTCCAGGATTGTGGCACTGTTCCCTCACTCCAACACCTGGAGTAAAAACTAAAGTATTTCGCAAAAAATTGGGGGGAGTTGCTTTATAATTTTGTAGGAGATGGGGTCATCTCCTGTAGCTTTACTGGTTTTCTTAATTTGTGTAATGGAAGCAGCAACCTCGGCAAGTTTGAGGGGGGCATTTATATAATGTTCATTATTATCTGATTTTTTATAATTAGGTGTACTTTGTCGTTCAATTCGCTCCTTAGTCGGGAGGGACTTGAACTGACTAGCATCAGTGAACACCTCCGCCAGGGCGTCCGCTGTTTCTTTGTTTGTCGTAGTACATTTATTATTTACTATAACTCTCGGCTCCCATACCTTATTTTTAGAGTTAAATTTTCTCATTTTTTTCCAGGCCTTGCCAAGGTCCCTGTAATCAGTGATTTCTTCTTTACCGAAATAGTCTCGCTTAGCTGCATTAATAATGTCATCGCAATTCTTTTCCGCTTCTATTTTTTTAATATGATTGGGGAGGGTGGGATGAGCATCAAAGCAGTTACAGGCCTTCTTTTTGGCCTGCACTGCCCTTTTGACCTGCTCATTCCACCATGGTTTAGCTTTGGGGTTGTCAGTTCTTGTTCTAATGGGATAGCACTATCACAGGCATTAAGAATTTTTAATCTGATGTTTTGATAATGCACTTCAAGGTCGGGGTTGAAAACATCATCTACATTATATTTATTAAGGATTGATTGAAATAAAGGCCAATTGGCTTTGTCAAAGTTATATTTGGGTTGTTGTTGTTGTGTGTCTTTAGTAAGTTCGGGAGTTACAGTTCTATTGAAATGGGTTTATGATCTGAAAAAAGGTTATCAGAAAGGGGGTACCATTGATAATTAATTAATAATTCAGGAGAAATTAAAGTTAAATCTATAGCTGTGGGTTGTTGTTTAGTACTGTCGGGGTAACGAGTGGAAGAACCATCGTTCAAAATAACAAGGGTTGATTGATTTATTTCTTCAAACAATTTAGTTCCTCCAGGGTCAGGTCTATTAGGCCTGTAGAAGGCCTCCCAGGTAGGGTGGTGGGCGTTAAAATCTCCCGCCACGACCCAGGAGGCCGTCCCAGAGAGCAAATTCATCCAGTTATTATTATTGTTTTGTATATATCCCTTTGGAAAATATATATTTAAAACATTCGTATTTCTACCGTCCACTCGAAGTTGTATTGTGTTTGAATACACAATATTAGCAACATTTTCAATCGGTGAAGAAACACTGGTGTATTTTAATTGTAAACAGATATATGTGGCGGTATATACTCTGTTTTCAGTATTACTAACATTTGGTGGGTATTGATACCCTTGAATACGCGGTAAGTCAGAATATTTAACACTAAGTGATTGTAAACACAAAATGTGACAAGCTGTTTTACTAGCACTTAAAAAGTGTAACAAATGATCCGCCGTTCTATTAATAGAATGGCAATTCCACTGTAATATATTAAACTTGGCGTGCTTGGTTAGGACAAGGGAGGTTATTCACTATATTATTACTATTAATAGCCTTGGGGGTTATTTCGGTTTGAATCTGACCGAGCCCCTCCGGTTTTTTTAGCTAGGTCCCTCTCCCCCAGAAAGGCCACATGCCAGTTCTGCGAGACGCATGATGTTGGACCCAGGGCCCAAGGAAATGGTGTCCTGGCGGTTAGAGGAGGGGAGGAGGGAAACCAACCCCTCCACAAGCAAATACGGTTTGTTGACTGTGCGGGCTTTAGCAATGTGTATGAGGATTTTTGTAATGAAGGCTTCGGATTGGGATTGATCTGTATTATTTTCGGTACTAGATTGTATAGTATCTATTTCTGAAAGGGGGTTGAATGGGGGCTGGGAAGAGGTTGTAGAGGGACAGTGTTGTTGTGTTTCAGTCTGTTTGGTGTTGGTCAGTTTGTCCGTGAAGGTTTGTAGTAGTTTGTCCATGTGTTTTGTCATGTTGTCCATTGGTGTCTCTGTTTGTTGTTGGATTTGGGTTGATACAAGTTCTTTGATTTTTTGTTCTGTCATGGCTGATTTCTTATTGAGTTCTGATGCTTTAAGTTTAATGTTTTTATTTTGTGCGCTGGTGAGGCGTTTGCGGTAGGATAAGTTCTTGATTGGAAGCCTGACTTTTGATTGGGAAGGGGTGGGGGTGGGAATACTAGCTTCTGGTTTCATTTCATTATTTGTGGGGGGTTTTCCCGAGTTTGGGTTTGATTGTGTTGTCGTTCTCTGAAGAACGTTGGCGTATGAGTTTGGATTTTTTCTGGGTGATTCAAGTCCCCATGCTGGGTCGACTACAGGTTGAGGAGAGGGGGGGGGGGGGTCTCTGGTTTATTTAAGCGTTCTTGTTCTAGGGCCAATTTGGCCCTACGAATGGCTTCTGTGTATGGTATGAATGTTTCGGCACGGTATTTGTTCGCCCTGAGGCGAACTTGGTACAAATGGCAGCCATTGTAGGCTGCCGAGTGTGGGCCCCCGCAGTTGATACACTTGGCCATGGGGGCCGTGCCGTCCTTGGCCGCATGGCCGGCCAAGGCACACCGGGTGCATGTTTGTTTTTGAGCGCGGCACTGGCTAATGTTGTGGCCAAAACGTGCGCATTTTCTACACCTCCTGACGGGTGCCACGAAAGGTGTAACAAGGTATTCAGATGCATATATCTTAATTGTTTTGGGGAGAATTGGGTTATCAAAAACTACTTTCACGGCCTTGGACCTAGTCCCGTCTCTGTTATTGAGCCTGAGAATGTGTTTGGCATTTTCAATGTGGGGTAATAAGTCATGTGTGTTCTCTTCGAGTGGAATAGGTTTAATGACTCCCTCGGTAGTAGCGGTAGGAATAATGCAAAGGATTGGTATATCGGCAATTTGAGTCATTTTGACGAGTTTGGCCTGCTGGCTGGCCGACTGACAGCCGACCAGCCAACGACCGTTTGCCAGGGATCTCTGGCTCAAAATGTTACCTATTGTATTTTGGAAGAGTTTCATTTGCGACACCGGACCAAGGCCACTAATAGTGGCTGGTCCGGTACCAAGATCTTCAATGATCACTGGATGTTTGGCAAATTTGGGCTGGGGCTGATTTGGAACAAAATTGCGCCCCTTGTTGTTGTTTTTGTTTTGTATGCGCGTGTTGTGATCTGGTGGACGTTCGGGTGGGAATTCCGAAGAGTCTCCAGCCGAATCCAGTCCGTTGGCTTGTGTGTCCGTGGTCATACTCTCCTCGGAGGCAGGCACGGGGGTCACCGTAGAGTCCCCTTGTACCTGTACCTCCTGAGTGACTGTACCGAGAGTGGTAGTGATGCGAGTGGAGGTTGAGCCTTCCCCCTCCATTTCTGTCAGATTTTCTTTGGGTTTTTTATTTCCTGGGACCTCAACTTCTGTTGGGCTATCAATTGATTTGACCGATCTCGATCTTTTACGTGAGTGGATAAGGGGGTCTCTTGGGCGTGGCCCCCCTTGCCATTTGGTGTCATGAAAACGTTGTCCCTTGGCGATTCGGGATCAATGCTGCATATCGACGTAGCGCTTGGGCTACGCGAAATCGTGAAGGCCTATGATACGATGGAGCAGGCCAGGGCAGAAATGAGGCTGGCGGGACATCCCGACCCTCAGGCGATTGAAGAAGAAGAATATGGATGTGACCCGATCTGGGACTGGGCTAGGGAAATGGATAGAAGTGACAGTGAAAGTGACAGTGAGACAGTGACAGGGGAGATCGAGACCGACCAACACCGTGACGGGGTGGCTGATATGCAAACGACGGCTGCAAATGACTGGAACGAAGAAACAGAGGTGAAAAGGGCAGTTGAAAATGTACATGCGTCAAAGGGGGCTGAAACATGTGATGGGGCTGAAAATGTGTGCGATGTTGATGTTGATCGAGGTGTGCAATGTGAACAATGTTACTGCAAAACAGAAAAGAAAGAACGGAAATTAAAATGCAGTGACTGTAATTATAAGATTCATTGGAGCTGCACAGAGCTCCCCATGTATGCAATAGGTGTGTTCTTGAACACACAAAGAAAATTCACGTGCAAGCTATGTGCTGAACGCTTTCTAGATGAAAAGATGAGGGAAGAGTTCGAAACGGCTGTGGCCAGTAAGCCAGACAGCACGGCGCCAAACGATGCCCCCCCTACTAACAACAATGGGCCCAGTGTCCCCGACAACACAGCTCTGGGTCAGTTGCTGGTTGCACAACACCAGACAACCACCACCGTGCTAAGCAACATCGAGGCGGCCATGGCATCTCTAGTGGGCCAAATCCACTCGTCGGAAGAGATAACTGGGGATGCCTTGGCGATGCTAATGAGTGAACGGCCAGCCAAGAAGAATCAACGCAGTGTGGCTGTCCAGACTGATCCAACAGATGGGAGGGGAGATAAACCCATCAAAGGCAACAGCAGACAGAGCAAGGGTGTTTCCTTCCCCCCAAACTTTGTCTCTTCAAGTCGAAGTCGGACCTCCCTACCTCTCACCCCCACTTTCGCCTCTCCTCCCTCCTCCAACCCCCCTCCTAGTCCCTCTCACCAAGCCCTCCCTCCCTACACTACAGGCGGAAAAACTTCCTCCTCCTCTACCCTCACTGCCAACCCTCTCCCACCCAGCAGTACCAACAAAAACTGCCCCCCATCCACCCCCACTGCGACCCTCCACCCTCCTCAGTCTGACAACACCTCCACTCCCACCCCCACCCATGCGGCCGTGAACGACAAGGGGCCAGAGAAAAAGGCTTCGGTCACCGACAGCAGCAGTGACACTGACACTGACACCAGTGACAGCGACGACGACGACTATGCCAGCGCCTGTGATGATGAGGCGAGTTTCCATCTACAAATCAATGACAAAGACAGTGACGACAACCTGCCCAAGGTGTTGGTGTTACACGACTCAGTACTGCACGGAATAGACAGTGGAAGGTTAGGTAGAGCTTACGGACTGAACGTGATCAAAAGAAAGACCAGCAGAGTGAAAGATTGCGTGAATGTGAAGAGCGAATGTGGTAGGTACGATGCAGTAGTAGTACATGTAGGGATAAATGATTTGAAATCAAACAAGCCAGAGACAGTAGGGAAAGAACTAACACAGTGTGTGAGATCTCTATTACAAGACAATAACAAGCTGAGAGTGGCCATCAGCAAAGTGGCGCCAACAAAGAACAATGAGTTATTCGCCAAAGGGGAGGTGCTGAATGCCACTTTGTACGCCGAGTTCTTGGGTGAGGAGAGAGTGTCCTTCATCTCACACCACCGACTACAGAGACAGACCAACAAAGGACATTTGAAGGACGATATCCATCCATCCCAAAGGGGGTCGGGTATTATGGCGGGCAACATTGGCCGCCATGTGCATGACCTTCTGTGGGAAAAACAAAAGACAAAAGACAGATCTAACAGACCAGACGACAGACACAGTCAGCACTACCCCAACAGAAACGACAATGACCACAGGACCGAACACCGCAACAGACATGAACGTACTGGACAGTACAGAGACACTGACAACAGGACAGAGCACCGCAACAGACATGAACGTACTGGACAGTACAGAGACACTGACAACAGGACAGAGCACCGCAACAGACATGAACGTACTGGACAGTACAGAGACACTGACAACAGGACAGAGCACCGCAACAGACATGAACGTACTGGACAGTACAGAGACACTGACAACAGGACAGAGCACCGCAACAGACATGAACGTACTGGACAGTACAGAGACACTGACAACAGGACAGAGCACCGCAACAGACATGAACGTACTGGACAGTACAGAGACACTGACCGCAAAGGACAATACAACGACAGAACACAGACACAGACACAGCACTACGGTCGCTTTGGACACTACCACAAACGTTACACGAACTATCGTTACCAGGACGACCGTACTGACCAGACCAGACAGTCTGACTGGCGAACACGACAACATTTCCGACGACCACACTTCAACAGGATGAACGGACCAGACAGGCGTTTCCATGGAGACGGCCAAGACACTGAACACCGCAACAAGGATGACCATCCCAAATTCGGACGAGACAGAAATTACCGTGACAGACGAAGTGACAGAGATGACAGGGATTACAGACCCTACAATCGATATGACAACTGGAACAGACGTATATACTAACAGAAAAACCCCAACAAACCAAAGAAAAACAAAATGAGGGGATATTATTAAATTTTAATTCTGTCTTCTCAGCAAGTTGTGTAATGATTATTAGGGATAACAATTTACGTTTCATTGTATGTATGTATTGTATGTACACGCACATGTACATGCTGGTACCGTGTATGCTTATGCACATGTGTACGCGAACGTGAGTATGTACGAGGCCACGATGAGAATGCATACTTGTGTGTGTGTGCATTTTAGTGCGTGAACGTGTATGTGGGGGTTTGTGAGTGTGAGAGAGAGAGAGAGAGAGAGAGAGAGAGAGAGAGAGAGAGAGAGAGAGAGAGAGAGAGAGAGAGAGAGAGAGAGAGAGAGAGAGAGAGAGAGAGAGAGAGAGAGAGAGAGAGAGAGAGAGAGAGTACATTCGAGTGCGTGAACGTATATGTGTGTGTGTGTGTGTGTGTGTGTGTGTGTGTGTGTGTGTGTGTGTGTGTGTGTGTGTGTGTGTGTGTGTGTGTGTGTGTGTGTGTGTGTGTGTGTGTGTGTGTGTGTGTGTGTGTGTGTGTGTGTGTGTGTGAGAGAGAGAGAGAGAGAGAGAGAGAGAGAGAGAGAGAGAGAGAGAGAGAGAGAGAGAGAGAGAGAGAGAGAGAGAGAGAGAGAGAGAGAGAGAGAGAGAGAGAGTGAATGCGTGAACGTGTATGTGGGGGGTTGTATGTGTGTGTGTGAGAGAGAGAGAGAGAGAGAGAGAGAGAGAGAGAGAGAGAGAGAGAGAGAGAGAGAGAGAGAGAGAGAGAGAGAGAGAGAGAGAGAGAGAGAGAGAGAGAGAGAGAGAGAGAGAGAGAGAGAGAGAGAGAGAGAGAGAGAGAGAGAGAGAGAGAGAGAGAGAGAGAGAGAGAGAGAGAGAGAGAGAGAGAGAGAGAGAGAGAGAGAGAGAGAGAGAGAGAGAGAGAGAGAGAGAGAGAGAGAGAGAGAGAGATTTATGGATAACTGTATCCCACTATTATTGAGACCGATAAGGGTCATGGCGGTGTACGCTTTTATTATGTTTTATGTTTTTTGATAAACTTGTGTTTGTTCACTTGATGATGTTGAATTACCTACTCAAATGATGCGGCCAACCATTATATAATCTTTCACACTCATTTTGCCCACTTGGTGAAGGAGAATGTTCTCTGACGGCCTTAGCACCGTAGCTATAATGTATGTTTAAACCCACACCTGTTATTAGAATTTTGTCGTGGAACATCAGAGGTTTTAGAGAACAGATAGAAGGAATTAAGACAAACAAGTTCACGGTAAAAGAAGTGACAGATACCTTTTCCAAATATGACATTGTTTTTTGCCAGGAAACTCATTTAGATAGAGAAAAAGCAAAAGATCTATTTTTACCTGGATTTGCCCCCGGAATACACTATTGTAGACAGAAACGTGGTAAGGCGCAAAAAGCCTCTGGGGGTATCTCTGCTTTTGTTAAAGAAAACCTAAGAAAATGTGTTACATTTTTACCACAGAGTAATAGTGATATTGTATGGCTAACTATTAGAGGCACTGATGATGACATGACCTATGTCGGTTGTGTATATATACCCCCTGAATGTTCCTCTTTTGGTCGCGATCACACACGTGAAATATGGGACCGACTAGAAAGAGACGTAGATATGCTCTCCACAAAGGGTAATACAAATATTGTATTGTGTGGAGATTTCAATGCCCGCACTGGCACATTGGATGATTTTGTTCAGATGGATGGGGATAATAATATGCATCATATGCCATTTGCTTATGGACATGATTCTGTGCACGGAAGGAACTCGGCAGACAAAGTTGTACAGAAATCTGGACGAAAGCTTGTCAATTTGTGCCTGGATAATAATATGTATATTCTTAACGGTAGGATACTTGGTGACTTACAGGGTAAACCTACATGTTTCTCGTCAAGAGGACGAAGTGTTGTTGATTACTTTTTGTGTTCTCAGAATCTTATAAGAAAAATAATGAAATTTCATGTTAACAATTTGATGGTCTTCTCAGACCATTGTCCTCTTGAGCTGCACATAAGATTGTCTGTACGAAAAGAAAATGGAAAAGAAAATAGTTCATCCTCCACCTATCCAGTAAGACAAAAACACGCCCCCACCAATAAAGAGGCGGCTGCCAATTACGCCTTCTTCTGGGGAGAAGATTCAGCTGAAAAATTAGAATCTGCCTTTAAAACCAACGTTATTTCCAGTAAAATAAATGAGCTAACTAACCAACTCAAAACCACCGAGTTAACGGAAGAGTACATCGAAAACTCTGTGTTGAATCTGACGGACACAATTATTTCAGCAGCTAAATTATCTGTAAAATACAAACCCAAAATTCGAAAACGGAAAAATAAGCGATCAAAAAGATGGTTCTCACATGAATGCTCGGTTCAAAGAAAAGAAGTTAGATCCCTATTGAACGCCTTAAACAGAAATCCGTTTAGTAGATATATTCAAAATAAATATTTTATTGCTCTGAAAAAATACAACCAAACATTGAGGAAAACAAAGCGACAATATAAGAATGCTCTGGTACGTAATTTAAATACAGCCATCGAAAACGACCCAGAGCAAGTTTGGAAGATACTATCGGAGCTAAAAAACGCAGATGATACCTCACAACACCAGAAATGCTCACTAAGTGGGAAAAAGTGGGTTAACCATTTAGAAAACTTATTAAGCAAAGAAATCACCGTTCACGAAGATAGGAAAGAAGAGGTTAAAAGAAAACTTCAGGACAAGTTGCCCTTAAATAAAACATCAAATTTAGATATCCCTATATCTCAAAAAGAAATTACACAGGCAGCAAAAGCATTAAAAAACAGAAAAAGTCCTGGAAGAGACTGCATAACGAGTGAAATGCTAAAAGCTAGCATACCTAATATAACTGATATTCTGTACAAATTATTTAATGCCATTCTGCAAGCAGGTATATATCCAAGTCAATGGAAAGATGGAATCAATATTCCCATATTTAAAGGAGGAGACCCCATGAATCCCAATAATTATCGTGGTATTACCCTTAGCAACACTTTGGGAAAACTCTTCTGTCAAATTATTAACAGAAGACTAGAGACATATTTAGAAACAAATGAGCTACTAATTAAAGAACAAGCTGGATTCAGAAAATCATCAAGAACAACAGATCACATATTCATTCTGAAAAAGCTAATCGACCATACTATAAGCACAAAAAATGGACGTCTCTATTGCTGCTTTGTGGATTTTCATAAGGCATTTGACAATATATGGCATGATGCACTGCTCCTAAAATTAACTAAAATTGGTATAGATGGAAATTGCTTTCGCATAATTAAGGACATGTATCGGGAATCTGTTATTTGTGCCAAGACAAACGATGGTTATACAGCCTCTGTCCCTGTTAATAAGGGAGTACTTCAAGGCAATGTACTAAGCCCAACGCTCTTTAATATCTTTATAAACGACATAAAAGATGTCCTAAATGACGACTACTCCCCATTTTTAATTGAATGTACTCAAAATCCAATAACATGCCTCTTGTACGCGGATGATGTAGTACTCCTCTCGACGACAAAAACAGGATTACAGACCAAACTAGATGGGCTATATAATTATTGCCAGCTATGGGGACTTACTATCAACAGAGATAAAACGAAAGTAGTAGTGTTTTCCAAACATTGCCCCCAAATTGCGCCGTATTTCTTATGTGGCAGTGACTACATTCAAATAGTTGATAGTTATAAATATCTTGGCGTAATATTCCACAGAAATGGAAATTTTCATGAAGCTGAAGAACATCTAGCCAAACAAGGAAACAAAGCATCATATGCTCTCAAACGATGTTTACGTGGGGATGAATTAAATATTAATGTCACAATGCGTCTATTTGACACGTTAATAGTCCCTATTGTCAACTATGGAGCTGAGGTATGGTTCCCATTTAATTATATGTCAAAGAACAAAGGGGTGGTGGATTGCTTTGAAATGCCCAATCAATTTAATTATTTTCTCTCCCTGAAATGTTCATCAGAAAACGCACATATTCGGTTCTGTAGAGGGTTGTTAGGGGTACACAAAAGGACAATGAAAATACCCGTTCTAGCAGAACTAGGAAGATTTCCAATCTCACTTAACACAATAGGACAAGTAATATCATTTTGGGTACATATAATCGAGTCAAAAGAAGACAGCTACATTAAGCAAGCTTATAATGATATGATATCAGCTGAAGTTCGAAATAAAGCACCTTGGATAACATATGTTAAATCTTTGCTTCAATCACTGGGCTTCTCACATATATGGAAAAATCAGGGCACTTTTAATATTAAAAGACTTAGATATTCATTAATTAATAAATTGAAAGAATATTATGTACAGTTTTGGAAAACCATTAAAGGCAGTGGTGCCTCAAGGCTTCAATTCTATAACATAGTCACACGGTCTTACAATATCCAGCCATATCTAACAACATGCAAGAACGTAAAACATAAAACAGCTCTATGTCGCTTAAGATTAAGTCAACACGACCTTCACATTGAAAGGGGTCGCCATCGCAATATCCCAAGAGAAGACAGACTTTGTCAATCTTGTAGCGTGGTGGAGGATGAACTTCATTTTCTAGATGCATGTACACTGTATACCGATTTGCGGCTTGCTCTTATTAATGGTATTAACAGACAGCTGCATTCTTTATTGTTAACAGATTTTCAGTCTCCAAGTCTCATACTGAAATCAAATTCCTTTCAACCTGAAATAGCAAGATACATTTATGAATGCTTTGCTGTCCGCAGTAAATAATTAGCAAGAATATACAAATGTTGTATTCTTTTTATCTGCTGCATTTACTTTGTCACGAACTTTACTACCTTGTGTTTTTTTTTTATTTTCTTTCTTCCGTGGTATTACTTACTTTCTGTGTCAATTCCGTGGTATGTTTGAGTTTGTTGATTTACAGGAGAGGAAAGGGCCCGGAAGCGAGGCTTGCGTGGTCCCCGATGGCTCAGTGGTAGCTGTAGTGTAGGGTATCTCTTGTCTTGTGGCGTGATGCGTGGAGGCAGCAGGTAGCGCTGCTCTTCTTTCCTTCTTCTGCCGTATTCCTGGCAGGAAGGCCGGTGGCGTGACTGCGCAGTTTTCTTCTTTCCTTCTTGCTGGAGCTCTCTCGCGCGATGTGTTCGCTTCGGCGGCTAGCTTGAGAATGACAGTCCATTTCCTCTGGTGCCGTTGTAGTAATTTTGGTGTTTTACGTCCTCTCGACACATGAGGACAAGACGTGGACAAACATATAGTGGTGGGGGGGAATTCTCCTAGCTAGCAAGTTTAAAATGATCATTTGAAATGATTATGAACCGAAGTTCGAGCTTAAAATAATTTTGGAACCGAAGTTCGTGTTAAATGAATTATAAAATAGTATGGTGTAATATAAAATTCAAAAATCTTGTCTGGTCGACCGAAACAACCGATAAAGTTTAAAATTCAGGGCTACGGGGTTTAAAAACTCCAAAAGCTTTATTTTATTATTAAAAGACAAAACTGTCCTTTACTTATGTTAAAAGACTTATATTTACAGGTGTTTATTTAATCTATTTACAAAAAATTGTGAACTGTAAAAATAGATCACGGGGCAAAGGCCCTATTTTATAAAAGTTTAAAATTATCCACTTTGGGGAGAGAACTCTCTCCCCTGGGACTTCCCTGGAGAGAGAGCAGGGGAAGGTATTTACATCGTGGATTTAGTTATTCATTTTATTAAAAAAAGGATAAAGTTATATTTTAAGTTTATTATTAACATTGTGTTCCGGGAACAACAAAAGAATAGGGGGAGGGGGGATCGGAGGGTCTCAGCGCACAATGAGGGGGCGAGACAGGCGAGGGGAGCGATACGCAGGCCATCCCTGCGTCAGCACCCCCCGCAGGCCCACCCCAACAAGGGGGAGATCAACTCAACGAAAGGAAGGGTGGAAAAATAAAAGAAAGAAAAAGGTTCCCGGAACGTGAGGTGGGGCAAAATGCCTAATTACTAATTTATTCATTCATACTTTCATTCTTTCTGTGTTATCTCTGTATTTTGCGATAAGTTCGCAGCTGGAGGGGAGGCCACCCAGTCTATCTATACGCTTAGTTAAAATGTATGGTGGGACGGGTGGGTTGATAAAATAACATGTTGATTGGGATATAAAATTTGTAGTCTTTGGGGTAAGTTCTTTGGGGGGGTCAGGGGTGTTGGATAAATTATTTTTAAAAATGCGAATTATGTTAAAATATGTTCTGAGGATAAGATATTTATAGTTAAAATGTTGTTCATAAAATATATAAAGGTCATATTAAGACGGGTATTGGCAATGTTGAACCCCGGCAGGCAATCGGTGACCGTGGTGCATCTTAAAAGTAGTAATGGGGTGTGTGTTTGTTTTGGTCCTCTTCGTTAAGCGAGAGGATCAATGAAAAGCGTTGTAAATTTGGACAGTGAAGTACTACACGAATATTCGCGATAAGAGGTGTCCATCACGTAGATTGTTTCTATCTTTTATATTTGCCAGGACCAATGAAAACTTTAAGGTTTGCCGTGCTTGGCTCTATAATTTATTGATGGTTATAAGGCAGAGACTTACAATTTTTATTATATTGATTCCGTTTTAGTTCAGTGTTCACCTGCAGAGTCCCGAGGGGGGGGGGGGGGGGCCACAAAACCCCCCCCGCCCTCGATATCATACAGGTGGACGTTGTATGATTATATTATGTTTTAAATTTATGAGTGATGGCATGGGAGCCCGAGCCTAAGTAAGAGTGGGATAGAATGGTGGTGAGAGAGGTTAATGATTCTTTCTTGACTAGGGCAGGGGGAGGGAGGGAGAGGGACCCCTCCTCCCCACCCCAGACAGAGGAAAGGCGCCATGTTACCGGGGTCCTGCACGGATGCGGAGGGACCCCGGGCACCAGGCACAAGGGCCTGGCGCAACGTTGTGACGTGACGGCTACAAAGGAGGCCTCCGGAGTTCGGGCAGCGCACTCTGGTGCCGTTGTTACAGCGAAGAAGGTTTTAATACTGACAGTCCATTTCCTCTGGTGCCGTTGTTACAGTGAAGAAGGTTTTAATACT
>JAGGCT020002351.1:22500-25000 GCA_017654935.2 Phymorhynchus buccinoides | reverse complement strand
GTTGGTCGGTTGGTTGGTTAGATTGCTTTGGTTTGTTGGTTGGTTGGTTTGTTGGTCGGTTGGTTGGTTGGTTGGTTGGCTGGTTGGTTGGTTGGTTGGATGGTTGGTTGGCTGGTTGGCTGGTTCGTTGGTTGGATGGTAGGTTGGATGGATGGTTGGTTGGCTGGTTGGTTGGCTGGTTGGATGGTTTGGTTGGTTGGATGGTTGGTTAGTTGGATGGTTGGTTGGTTGGATGGTTTGGTTGGTTGGATGGTTGGTTAGTTGGATGGTTGGTTGGTTAGATAGCTGGTTGGTCGTTTGCTTGGTTAGATAGCTGGTTGGTCGTTTGCTTGGTTAGATTGCTGGTTGGTTGGTTGGTCGGTTGGTTGATTTGTTGGCTGGTTGGTTGGTTGGATGGTATGCTGGTTGGTTGGTTGGTTGGTTGGTTGGATGGTTGGTTAGTTGGATGGTTGGTTGGTTAGATAGCTGGTTGGTCGTTTGCTTGGTTAGATTGCTGGTTGGTTGGTTGGTCGGTTGGCTGATTTGTTGGCTGGTTGGTTGGTTGGATGGTAGGCTGGTTGGTTGGATGGTTGGTTGGTTGGTTGGTTGGTTGGTTGGTTGGTTGGTTGGTTTGTTGGTTGGTTGGTTGGTTGGTTGGTTGGTTGGTCGGTTGGTTGGTTGGTCGGTTGGTTGGTTGGTTTGTTGGTTGGTTGGTGTGATGGCTGGTTGGTCGGTTGGTTGGTTGGTCGGTTGGTTGGTTGGTTGGTTGGTTGGTTGGATGGTAGGTTTGTTTGTTGGTTGGTTGGTTGGTTGGCTGGTTGGCTGGTTGGTTTGTTGGTTGGATAGTAGGTTGGTTGGCTGGTTGGAGGGTAGGTTGGCTGGTTGGTTGGTTGGTTGGTTGGTTGGTTGGTTGGATGGTAGGTTTGTTTGTTTGTTGGTTGGCTGGTTGGTTGGCTGGTTGGCTGGTTGGTTGGATGGTAGGTTGGTTGGTTGGTTGGATGGTAGGTTGGCTGGTTGGTTGGTTGGTTGGTTGGTTGGTTGCCTGCTTGCTTGGTTGGTTGCTTGGTTGTTTGCTTGCTTGGTGGTTGGATGGTAGGTTGGCTGGTGGTTGGTTGGTTGGTTGGGTTGGTTGGTTGGCTGCTTGCTTGGTTGGTTGCTTGGTTGTTTGCTTGCTTGGTGGTTGGGTGGGTGGGTGCGTTATTATTTGTTTCTTAATTTATTGAAGTATTTGCTGAGGACCTGATGAAAAAAAAAACCTGGACGCTTACTCGGCTATCCTCATTGAAAATGTCAAGTTCAAGTCTCTCTCTCTCTCACTCTCTCTCTCTCTCTCTCTCTCTCTCTCTCTCTCTCTCTCTCTCTCTCTCTCTCTCTCTCTCTCTCTCTCTCTCTCACACACACACACACACACACACACACACACACACACACACACACACACACACACACACACACACACACACGCACACACGCGCGCACGCGCGCACGCACGCACACACACACACACACACACACACACACACACACACACACACACGCACGCACGCACGCACGCGCGCACACACAGTGACAGAGAGAGAGAGAGAGGGGGGGAGACAGACAGACAGACAGACAGACAGACAGACAGACAGAGGAAGCTATTCATCAATAAATCCTCAACTTCAAAAATGCTAAAATAACTGATCCACCTGCATCGCTCGACGTCACAACACATACAGACTGGCACGTGCAACTGCACGTGACTGGCAAGATCGCTGCGTGCGCAGGGCATGCTGAGAAGACACAGTTCATAATAATAATATAATGTCCTTGTACGTGACATTCTATGCGCTGGGGCTCGTTCAAACGTCGCGATGTTTTCCAACGTTGAGCTTCGCAAATAAAAAGTATACATAAGTATACGCCTAGGCATGAGGCTGCGTCAGACCAGTTGACATAATCTAGAACACCAAGGCTACATCAAAATGTTATGTTCTGCATGGTTGTGCGGGGATTGTCTTAAAGATCCAGCACGTCACGTGTCAAAATCACGGTTTTCACGTGTTTTCCCTCTTATAGCTGGTAAGAAATCTTAAGAAATCTTCCTAGCATAAGAGGGAATGTGAAACGTGACGTGGGGGGGGGGGGGATGTCTTTAAGCCATGACAA
This sequence comes from Phymorhynchus buccinoides, assembly GCA_017654935.2. Lineage (NCBI taxonomy): Eukaryota > Metazoa > Mollusca > Gastropoda > Neogastropoda > Raphitomidae > Phymorhynchus > Phymorhynchus buccinoides. Next base: position 22,873 of record JAGGCT020002351.1, on the reverse strand, counting down.
GCTCCTAGCATAACATCATCAGTCTAAAATCCTCCGTAGTCGGAGTGTGGCTGCCCACGTTGCAATCCAAAAAAATGATGGTAATCAAAAACGGTCGCACACGTAGTGTTCTCATCCTTAGCTAGTGCATTTGTACCATACTGTTCAAGTGCTTCAGCTGTTGGGATGATCCCTGGAGTTTTTAAGCCAGGGTAAGACAATGACAACACCATACATAGTATGCCGTAACAATGGCCTAGTTACACTAGAGGTCACTTAATGGTCAACTTAGGACGCTGATTTGACCGCCAGGGGGGCAATCAAACCAGTAGGGGCTTAGCGCGTGATATTCTTAGTTGGGCGTAGTGTGAGAGAGAGAGAGAGGGGGGAGAGA